>MU228479.1:1902329-1929767 GCA_018584345.1 Thuja plicata
TTAAGGTTGCAAAGATCCCTTATGTTGACAGGATGTTGAATATTATGAGAATAGTGTTGCATAAAGAGATTAGCAATTTTGTCAAAAGTTTTGATGCCAGTGGGCAATCGTGAGAACCATTCCATAGCGGGTCCACCCAAACTTTGTGGAAAAATACGCATCAAATACATTTGATCATGTATAAACTCCATCGAAAAGGCACCAAATTCTCTTAAATGATCCTGGGGATAAGTGGTACCTAGATACTTGTCATATTTTGGGAGTTCTACACCTTTGGGAAAAGGTGGCATAACAATGCTCCTATCAAACGGAAAAAGACATATACTTTCCATTGTGAACTATTGTGTAGGTTTGTCGTTATCTTTCATAAGTTGGCTGATTTGACCTTGCATGTCTTGAATTATCTTATGCAATTTGGAGGTTTTAGTTTCCTCTTCTTTAGCAACAAGAGTTTCCAATTGGAATTTCATGGGTAATTTGACCCCTTGATTCACTAAATCTAGAAAGTATTTTTCTTTATCTTCCGAAAGGAGTATCTCCATAATTTTAATAAGAGATTTATTAGACTTTGATGCGTCTATATCATTTTGAGTTATTGGGTCATCTTCATTGCCAAGAATTTCATAAATGCTCTGAGTTTGATCTTGACCCTGGTGGTGTTCTTGACCTTGTTCATGTTGAGATTGGTCATGACCTTGTGTGTAATAAAAAGGAGACGTCATGTTGTTAACGTGAGATTGTTCTGTGTGCACTCCTTCAGTATGAGAGTGAGGACTCGTAGCCGATGTGCTCTTTGGAAAATCAAAAGGATTGAAATGTTGGAACAGATCACTAAGGTAGCGAGGGTTGTTAATAGGATCGACCCAAACAGATGACTTCTTGTAGCCTTGTTGGCTTGAGAGAAATGGATTACGCTGATCTTGAAACAATGGATTAGAACAAAACTGAAGCACTGGCTTCGGGTCTGCACTAAACGGGGAAGAGGAATGTGATGGTCCCTCTTGATTATCCACTTGAATAATGGGTTCAGAATGACCTTTTCCTTGATTGCGAGGTTTACCTCTACCTACTCCAGAACCACGTATAGGAAAAATATTACCGCTCCTAGTCGTAACATGCATAGATGAAGCTGATAAGAGAGGAAACTTAAAATCTGACTCTGAACTCTGTCTCTAAAGGTATCGAAAAAAAGAGGTAATAGGCTAGAACAACCAAGGTGTGAGATGCACCTGACATGAATTGTCAGAGGTATGGCTAGAACAACCGAGATATGACTATCATGTTGCAAGGTACAAAACACAAGAAAATAGGATAGAGACAAAGAGACAAGACAAGTTCGAGTATGAATCAGTCAGTTTGCAACTCAAAACAACTAGTTTCAGTTTGCAGACAACGAGGGAATGAGCAATCAAAATCCAGATAAGAGGCAGATAAGGCAGATAAACAAACTCAGTTTTCAAGATAAAAACCAGATTTTGAGACACAGTGAGAACTGTTCTCTAACAAGATTTCCAGGCTTAGGATAGTTTTAAGATGATACAAATTAGCAATCTCTATTTCAAGGTGACAAGCACTCATTTAAGAACATGAAGTTTCAGTCAAGTAGTGACACAAACAGTAGTCGTAAACAATTCCACCAAGGACAAAGCAACTTGGTAGAAACATGGGAGTCTTTGTTTGATGATAGTACAGATAGTTTAAAACTCAAGAACAAACACTCAATTATCCCTACAAAGAAAATTGGTTGAGAAGACAAAATATGTGCCCCGCTGTCTTATGCGTATGCGTGCACCTCACACAATAGTGTCACCCTCGAAGGAGCACCCATGATTTTGGTGTTTCCAAGGACTAAGTGTATATGTTCGAAGGTTACCCTTAAACAGGGGCCAGCGTCATATACCACTTCAAACATCCAGGTGCATACCTATGTCGAGAATCTAGGGGAGAGATTCTTCCCTCTCCCCGCACACAGATTATGTCTCCTTTCAGAGGTGAACCAGGTAGGCATCTAACTAAGAGAGTGTTTAATAGGCTTCCATTCACAATAACCTCTTGTGCCTCTGATACAGAGCTGGGGCCTCACAGCCACACCAACACTTGCAAGTCACACACCCTTGCAAGCAAGGCTGGGAGCGGCGCCGCTTAGTATGACAAACAAGGCTTTCTCATGATGATAGTCGAAATCAATGAGAAAGAAGTTACTATGGCTTTGGAGTCTTTAGAATAAAAAAAAGTAGACTTTATTAGAGTGAGGTGGAATCACCGGCAAAAGGTGTGTACTCACTTGGGTCATTCCCAGAGGTTCAACTTCTGGCAGGCCCTCTAAAGGTGACTCAACTTGGTTCAGATTCAAGGGTTTGATTTTTCTGATTCTCTCAATGAGAGAAGAGCATACTTCTCTAATTTTGCACCTCACCCAAACACATCAAGCATATTCATTACCGAGATATTTTCACTCCACTAAGTCCACAAGTCTTTGGGTTTCTGATTCTCTCAAAGAGAGAAGAGCATAATCCCCTAACAAGTAGAAGTGGTAAAGATTCGCTATCTTTCTTTGCTTCCCCAAGTATCTGTCATGCTAGCAACATCTGGGTCTCGGTTTCATCCATGGGCATCACTTCCATGTAATGAAGAGCCTATTACCCTACTTTTCTATCGGGATCCTTACGAAATTTTAACAAATCCCTATTTAGACTATTTGAATGAAAAGCAGTAAACAAACATGACATTTTAATTATGCCTTCGACTATCATCCTACAAGTAAACCATTAGAAAGTTTTGATCTTTGGCAAGTGAACCTGCAAACCACTGTTATGCTGCAGTAGAAAACCAGAAATAAAAAAATCAGAGCAGAAACAAATGTCAAAATAGAGAAACAACAGATTAAAAATTCTAAATTTTAAATGTCTGTCTGTCAAAGTTCGCGTGAGAAAGTGCTTCGACGCGCGTGCGAAAGTACTTTGACGCACATGAGCTTTCTATTTTCTCGTGTGAGAGAGTGCTACTAGGAGAAAAACTTCACATGGCTCGATGCAAAACTTTGTTCGAGACTTCGTACCAGTACAGTACGGACGTACGACAGAGCTCAAAAAACACAGTCAAGAAGTTTGAAAATGAGGCCAGAAATCATTTTTTCTTCCCCATAGTGGGCGCCAAAATGTGTGTGCTTGAATGTGACCTCTAAATCATGCACAAACACAACATAGTCTTTACTCAATTGTTCAATTTACAAAGATAAACATGAATTGTCTATCCTACAAATTCAATTGATATGACTTGCTGCCTCCTAATTAGTTGTGGATGTCGATTTTACCCTCAAAACAAGAGCCAAAAACCTGACCATTGCTAACATGGAGGATTTCTAGAATGTGAGGAAAGATGAAATTGCCATTACTCTATAAAATTGAAATGCAATTAATCTACGAATTGAGAAGCAATTAATCTATGAAAGTGAATTGCAACTAATCTAGGAATGAATTACAACTAGTCTATGGGAGCAAATTGCATTTAATCTTTGAAAACGAAATGCTCCTAATCTAGAATTCAAATGCTTTTAATCTAGAATGGAAATTGCATTTAAACTAAAAAAGGAATTGCCATTAATCTAGAAAGCTTGTGAGAATCAAATTGAAATGTTAGACATATAAATGAATCATAAATGAAAGCAATATATCTTCAATTCCAATTAAAAACTAGCCTAATTATACAAATTTAAGCTTAAAAGCATGAAAGAAATTAAATGCAAAATTGACTATAGATTTGATGCTCTCCAAAATCATCCCCTCAAATGAAGAAAATGAGGTCCAATTTATAGAAAACCATGGAAAGAGAGTGAAGAGTTTCTTGAAAAGAAACAATTGTCTCTTCATTCTCTTTTGAGACAAAAATGCAAAGATTATTTAAATAAAAGAGTGAATTATTGCCACATGAGTGTCCTTTCACATGGAATTATGGAATTCTTTTTTGAGGATAATTCACCCAATAATTAAATAACCTTTCAATTCCTTTTATGTATATTAGCTAAAGGGGGTGGAATTGATTTAATTAAAAGCACTTAGGACTTTAGAATTAAATCAATTAATCATAGGGATTTTTAGCTAATAAACTCTGAGAATTTAGGAATTAAATATAATGTTAGGTTTATGCAAATTTGGGTTTTCTGCATTTGAGACTTAGTCAATTAAAGTCAATTAGGAGGAGAATTTGCCTAGTACAATAGGACTTTGAAGATGAGAAAATTGAAGGAATGCACCAAAATTGATTAGGATTATTAGGTGCCAATTTTGGGGTGTTACAACAACTACCAACAAAGCCATCAATGTCTTCCCTTAGTCTCATTGATCACACCCTCACTCTATTTTCTGCCTTTCACTAAGAACTCCTTTTTATCCAACACATTTGTTTGTGTGAAACCCACCATACCTCCCACGAGTCCCCCTTTCATGGTGCCTCTCTCACCTATTTTAAAATCTGCTAGATGCCTTTTTGCTCAAAATGCTATTGGATTGACAAATCTTCATATTCCCTTGTGGTGTTACCTTTTCACTACCTTTCTTTCTCATGGTACCCATAAAAATGTAATCAGTTACACATGAGTATTGTCTATTATTTAGACTTCCTCAAAAACTGCTTGATTTCCCTTGCTTACGTTGTCTCCTCAATCCAACCGTTTCTCTTCTAACATGATAACATAGGTTGCAAAATTTGACATCACTCCTGCCATTGGATTTTCTTGGACGTTTTTAAAGCCTTTTCACTAATTCCATTCTATGCATATTCTACAATCTTGCAATCCATGGGATGCCATCTCTTGGAGACATTTTATCAGTATTTTCATGTGCCCTATCTATGATTCCACATTTTCATACACAACTACCAAAGTAGTTGCAATCACACCATCTGACAAAAACCCTCAATACTGTGTACTTTGATAACTTCATTCAAATTTGGCACCCTTGCTGCAAATTCCTTGCAATGATGTAAAGAAATATTACAAGATGATATCCATGGAATTACATTGATTCATTCTTTTCTAGACATAGTAAAAGAGTCACATCAATAAAGGAGCTATCCCTTAACTAGAGCTTACAGAGATTTGTACAACCTAATAATATACCATTTTAGACATAAGCAAAAGGTGTCTTTTTCTTATTACCTACTAGCTTCATTGGGGTTAGGGATTAAAGAGCATAGCAAGAATGTGAGGAACCCTAGTCTGCATGAGGGTTTAATCCTCCTTATCCTTGAGCATGTTAAGGCCCTTCCCACTCTTTCTAATTCTAGGATTTGAAAGGGTAGTTCCCCTCCTCCTGTTGATGACAAGGAGTCAAGGTCTGAAATAGGGGATTACATGGATACTAAGATAGGGAATGAAGAGTGTGAGGATGAGGAGTGGAGGACTAAGGATAATGAGTTTGATTCCCAGAAGATGAATGCCTCCCCCTCATTGGATGAGTAGGGTAAGAACAAAGAAGGAAAAGGAAAATTGTAGCCACGTTAGAGTCTAATGGTTTGGTTTTTGTATGTGAAGGTTCCACAGGGAAATGTAATTTTGGGGATGAGGAAGAAAATAATCCCAACTTTGAGAACTATGGTACCACTAATAAATGCTTTATGGGGCTTTCCTTTTCCCCTTCTTTCCCCCTAGGACTGATGAGGACAAATAGGTGCAACCTCCTTTTCTGAGACACTTGCTGAAGAATTCCCCTTTGTTGAATATTGACTAAGAAGATCTGGAGGATCTATTTGGTTTGGCTACAGATGCAATTGTTGATCAATTTAGAATGTTGAAGTGGTTAATTTTAGAGATCAATCAAATAAATATTTGAATTTAATCCAAGAAGAATAACATTGTGTCTCTTCAAAATAGAGAAGGTAACTCGAGGTTTGAGGAGGATGATATGAAAATGTTGGCAATTCTAGATATTTTTCTAAACATGTCAAATAGCATTAAATCAGACTATAAAGGGTGAATTGATGGGCTTGAGGCCAAGATGAAAAGGTGAATGAAAATCTGGTTAAGTTGGTCAATATGAGCTATATGAACATACACAACAGTGTTGAAAGCATTAAGTGTTTTGTTGATAAGTGCCAGAAGCTTCAAGCTTCTAAATCTTCTAACAATGCCCATGTAGATTTGGGGAGCGTTGATAAGGGTAATCAATGTGTTGGTGTGAAAGGATCATGCTATTACACTCGGGGGACTTAAAGAAGTTTTCTAAGAAGGTAAGAATGATATGCAAGAGATGAAGAATATGTATTAGAACTTAAACCAGTTGGAGGCTGAGGTTGTAAAGGCCCTCAAAATCCTCCATTACTATTTTTTTAGTTTGTTTCCTATTTAATATTGAAATGCATTTTCATAATTGTAATAATATTATTATATTTAAAATTAGTAGTTCTAATATTAGAGTATTATTATTTATAATTCTAAGATTATAACAAATATATATAATCATAATTTTCAAATTAATATTATATTATATTATATTATATTTATATATTATTATATAATTAATATAAATTAATAATTTATTTTATAATATACTAGTATAATATTAATATATAATATATCATAATTGAATCTTATTATAATTATTATATTATTATTTTAAAAGATTTTACTTAAAGATATATAATATAATTCCTAATATTTCCTATAATAATAGTATACTATTAACATATTGTATTATTATATTATTTTTATTCTTAATATTTATTTTCTATAATAATAATAATATAATAATTAGCATGAGAAATACATTTGTAAATCTTATTATACATAACATTTAGAATTTTCATAATAATTATATAATATAATTATAATTAGTACATTATTGAAAATATTGTATTTTTTTAAGTGTCTCGTAATCTTTTTAAGTGACAGGTGAGGCTAACAACGCTAGCACGACACACTCTCCAACTCCACATGAAACACTTAATTACTGAGGCCATAAATGGGGAACCTCATCCCCTTAATACAAAGCTAAGATATGAACATGGGTGGGGACAACAACAACACCACCCCTTAACCAACACACTAAGTTCTATAACTAATAAATATTAAAAACAACTTAGTTTAACAAAAAATGTATTTTAATTTAGAATTTTGTTTCTATTTCAAATTAAAAAATGTCATGTTTGATAAGATAAGATAAGATAAGATAAATTTATTAATGTCCAACGAAAGACCAACAAGGGTCTATGGGACAGGAAACAAACAACCAAAAAGCAAGAAACCAGCAGACCACCAAATAGTGGTTGGGGGAACAACAAAAAGAACAAAGAACCAAACAAGAAGAAGCAAAGAACAAAGAACCACTAGGGAAAGGACTAGGGGTCCTTCCCGATCAGAAAAAAATCCAACACAGAAGGATAGTGACCCAGAAGAATAAGGGTATGGAGTCGTCGCCGTGATCTGTTGGTGGTTTGCAGCTGATGAGTAGAAGCACTGCGAGGTCTCACAGATCTGGAGTGACCGATGGTGGAGGCACATGAGGGCCACTTCACACCCTGATCCAGGGGTGAGGGTGAGAAGAAGTCTGTAATGAGCTGCTCGGTGACCAGCTTCTGGGGAAATAGAAGCTGCAGGGTATGGTCACAAAGCTGAACCGTCTCCCATAAATAGAGTGCCAGACACCTCTGGTCAGAGTAGGAAAAGAAGGAAGTCAAGGAGCTGCAATCCCTGAATAAGCAATATAATCTCCCTCTGATCTCATAGTATATAGGGAAGAAAAAAATGAAATGTGCCTCGGTCTCAATCTCAGATAATGTGCATAAACTGCAAATACGATCCTCTCTGTCAATGTGATGATCAGTTTGTGCTCGCAGGTGGTGAGAGCTGACTCTGAAAGATCCCAGTGCGATCTAGAGAGCATGGCACCAACGTTTTCATAAATATCTAGGTCAAACAATGATCCCATCCTGGATGTGTAAGAAGTGCTCAGTATAAAAATTCATCCTCAGTTTGTAAACCCCCACTAGGGTTGGTCTAGGTCGAGATGATGTACTGCCTGTAGATGTCAAGTCTGACATGCTCATTCAACTCCTGTCTGGAGGGGAGAAGATGAGCCGGAGTGTCCAAAGAAAACTGAAAGGGGGGTAGACGATCAATATCAATCCCGATGGAACCCAGAAGGGAAGTGGCCTAAGCATACCAGCAATGAGCTCTAGAGGAGGTGCCAGATCTAGCCAGCTCAACAGAAGAGAAATAGGCGAGGTAAGAGTATCTACTCTGGCCATCCGAAGAGTCTGCGAAGAAATGTAGGCAGTGAAGAAACCAAACCAGGTCGAAGATGGCTCCCAACCTCAAGGGATGAGCCCCCAACTCAGCCAGGATGATGCTGTGGGAGGTGGTACGATGACATCTGATGATACACTGAAGGAGGAGAGTCTATATGTGCTCAATAGAGGCCCAGTCAGAATCAAGGAGAGATGGTCACCAAACAACAGAGCCATAGAGTACAATAGGCCTAACCAGAGAATCCAGGAGGGATAACTTGGATGAGGTGTCTTGAAAGTGGTGTCTAAAGCACTGTCTCTCAATCAAGGTGAGGGAACCCATCCCTTTGTTGATCCTAGGCTGAATAGCAGGTTTGAAACTAAAGCGAGGACTGGAAAACTTAACCCTGAGGTATGTGTATGCGGAGGCAATCTCGATCTCTTGTCCCTGGAAGTAGAAGTATAAATACAAGGTCTTCAAGCAGTTGAAGACCATGACCTGTGTCTTCCTTGGATTAACCATGAGCTTTCTCAAGTCACAAAAGGAGGCCAAGATATCAAGAATTCTCTGGAGACCCTCAGGTGAGGAGGCTAAGAGAATCACGTCATTAGCAAAAAGAAGAATGGAGAATAAGACCTAGTGTAAATAGCAGCCATCACCTGGGAGAGACGAGTCTCTGATGAAACCCTCGAGCTCGTCAATGTAGATGCCAAATAAGGTGGGGGAAAGAGGGTATCCCTGTTTCACCCCAATTGTGCTCTGAATAGGATCTGAGAAGCCCTCTGGGGTCCTGAATCTACCCTCAACATGCTTGCAAAGTCTCATAATAGTAGTCAAAAGAATCTTAGATATCCCAATGTCTCTAAGTCTGAAAAAGGGCCACCCGAGGGATAGAATCAAACGCCTTACGAAAGTTGATGAAGCAACAATAGACTTTCATAGAGCGATAGCGAGCCTCCTCAATGATCGCTCGTAGTGTCAAGATGTGGTCCATGGTCTGGTAATCTACATGGAAATTGGCTTGACCTCTAGCCCTACAGTCTAACCTATCAAGCTGTGAAGAAAGGATAGTGTTCAATGTCGTAGCATAGAGTTTGGCAAAGGTATGCCCAATCATGATGGTTCTGTAGTTGTCAGGGTCTGATATTGATCCAATCTTGTGGATCGGATGGATCACATGTCTCAACCAAGCCTTAAGGAATCTGATGCAAACCACTCTATTAAAGAGTGTGGGAAGATAAGAGCCTAGTACCATGATACCGAGCTTGAGGAGCTCCACCTAAAAACCATCCTTGCCGACCGCTCTACTGGATCTCATAGATCTGATGACCTCGTAAATGTTGGATGTGGTGAAAATATGGTAGTGAGGGGGTGGGATGAGGTGGAGAGATGGCTGGCCTGGGATGTCATAGAGAGTGGAGGTGTGGGAGATGAGGGAGGAAAGGTCGATGGTTGAGGGCAGAGGGGGGTGCCGCGGGAATAAGGTACGCCAAAAGAGCTTAGGATCCTGAGTAAGCATGTTACACAAGGCTCTGCATCGTGAAACAATGAATGAATGTTTCTTTGCATGAAGAAACCAGTGGTAGGAGTTACGAAGATCAAAATAATATGAAGGGAGGGACTCAAAGGCCAAACATAATCTACGGTGGAAAGCTTTATAGTCATCGTTAAACCAATAGTTCATGGGGTAAGTGTTGCGACATTTAGATCTGAAGATAGGACGATGGGGATGGAAAGGAAAGCCGACTCCCAAATGGCCTCGGTTAGTAGATCAAACATGGAGGTAACATGGCTACACTTAGAGAAGCTCATGGGGGAGAGGAGTCGACGTAGGTGGAAGGTGAAAAGGTCACAATCCCCCTCAGTATAGTGGAAGTGGACATGGTTGGGGGCGTACCCCAAAATAGTCAGGATGCTGGGTGGGTGGGGCGGGGAGAAATGGAGCATGAGGCTCAAAAGAGCATGATCAACCAAAGGAAGATGGGAGATGGTGAAGCGACGGATGGAGGGGGCAAAGGAGGTAGCAGTGAGCACATAATCGACCACACTAGTGCCACCGCCATGAGGCCAGCATGTGAAAAGCTCAGAACCGGGAAAGCAAGAAATGTCATTCAGAATGATCAGATTGAGAGACTCACAAAGCTGGAGGAGGTGGCGACCATAAGTGGATAATGACCCGCAGTAGTCTTCTGAGGTACGCTGAAGCCCAAGGCTAGCTGGATCTAACTCAGAAGTGCAGGTCCAATCAGTTTCCTGGTCATGTATAGGTGACAATAACTCTTTAGTTTGTGCATTGAAATCTCCAAGGATGAGGATATCACCTGAGGCACTGAATCTAGAGATGCCCTCCAAAAGTTCCTGAAAAGGATCCCCATCCTCGACACTATGAATGGCATAAGATGAGGAGGCCGGTGGGAAGTAGCAAACCATGGTGAAGATATCTCTCTGGTGGTGACCAGCGTGGTGTACCCAGATCCACATGAATCTAGAAAATATGTCTGAAAGGACAATAGAGGTAGCACTGAAAAGGCTATCCCAAATGAAACAGGCCACACCACCAGAGCCCCTTACACCACTAGAAGTGTGACCTCCTCTCTGCATACAGATAACCACTGATAACCGATGAATCCTGAGAGGGGACGTGCAGGGCTCTCGTGTGTCTCCATAACTGCTAGGATATCAGCAGACCCGACTACATCTTGAAGAAGACCCGGTAACGACCAAAGAGAATCGTTACCATTCTAGTAGTTGAGGAGAAGCAAGCCAAAGGGGGGGTGGCCCACCTCTACTCAACTGTCGGTGTGACCGTCATTTGGCCTTATCGGCCTGTCTCAGTTCCCACCCAGCAGGGGGAGAATCCTGAATAATTTCTCTAAGGTTCCTGACAACTGCCCATTTCCCACTGCTTCTGGCCTCAACAACTAGGGATCTGGCTTGTTTCAATTCTACCATCTGTGACCTAGTGAGATCCTCATCCAAATAAATATTCGAGGGAAGAGTGAATAATTTCCTCTTCGCTCTAAGAGCCTATAACCTATCGTGTAGGGAAGAGAACCTGATGACAAGTGTACCATCTCGGCCAAACCAGTAGTTGTCAAGTGTAATATCAGGAATATCAAGTTGGTCCTTGAGAAAGGATTGTCTAACAGAGGATGGATCATCGGTAGAGGGGAGACCACAGACATGCAGATTCAACTCGCATTTCTATCTCATGTGTTCATCAATCATCTTATCCTGGACTAACTCCACAACGCCTGAAAGAGGTGCAACAGTAGCATTGTTATTGGAGACAGAGGCCCAGGATTTGACTTTCTCCTCAGTTTCAGTCATTAGTGAAGAATGTTTGGCAACCAAATCAGCTTGTTCTATTTTGATGCTGTCGAGTTCATTCAGTTGTGCAATGACAGATTCCAGATTAGTTTGAATACCCGTTGCCTATGATGTGAAGGTGGATGAGAAACTGTGTAAAAGAGCTCGATCGGTTACATTTTGTTGTATGAAAGTCATGGCCATTTCAGAAGTAAGGGTTTCCATGTCGTTTTTAAGTGACTGATTTTCAGCTTCTGATTTAAGGAGTCGATCGAGGAGCTTTTGGGAGACATTGGATAAAGAAGGACATGTGTCTTTTAGAGCTGCATCATCAATTTCCAGCTTATTCAAGCGGTCCACTATCTGCTTATATGTATCTGTATCGGGTGGGGGGTCCATGGCCTTCATTCCCTGCTATTGAAAAGTGATAAGCAATTAAATGTGTGACATTCTCAGAGTCTCAGACAAGATTCAGTCATTTTGTCAAACAGTTCTCGTGCAATGTTTTTGTTGTTGTCATGAATACAAAGCATGAGCATTTTGTCAAACAGTTTGTAATCGTTCTCAAATCATTGCTTTGCGATGAGGTGCAGAAGGCATGATTCTGTCAAAAATCCAGTTAATCTAACTGAGATTCTATTTAACAGAACATTGTCGTGAGATTCTGGACACAGTTAGGTCCGACAGATGTCTGGTGTCTGAAATTGGGCTCCACCTTAGTGCCTGTCGCTTAGTGTTGAAAACACTATTCCCGAATAGAAAAGCATGCCCTGGGTTCCCCTAGTCGCAGGTCGCTGGTCCCTGGTCGCAGAGCCTTCGCTGGTGAAAACACCCAAAATAAAATAACTCTGAAATTCTTATGTTGTCGGGTGCCAGGTTTTGAGGCTTTCGACTGATGTGTCTGCATCCAATATTTCTTCTGCAATGCTTGGTGTGTCTGGTGATGTTGATGGTCTATCGTCTTCAGGTTCGGACTCTTGTGGCCATCAAGCTTTGGTTCTATGTCTTACAAAACATCTACCGCTCCCTGCTAAATTGCTTCGTAAATCTTACTCACCGCTACATTTGAAATTTTTATTAATATCTTAATATCATTTTATTAATTTTTCGCTAATGATAAATATTATAAAAAAAAAGTATTTAATCTTGAATTCAATTGTGCGTGAGATTAATAATTATTAAATTTAGAATTAATTAGTAGATAAGCTTTATATTGTAGACTTTAGTGTCTACAATTGTCCCAAACTTGTATCATATTTCAAAATGTGAATCTATATTTTATTATTATATTTATTATAAGAGTATTTTGAATATTAACTTCTTTTATTAATATATATTTTTAATATTAAAAAAAAGAAGAAGACAAGTACTAATAAAAAATATTATAATTAACCATCTATGTTATTGAATAAGAAATGAACAAAATGAAAAAAAAAAGTTTATAGTATTCGTTTGCTTTTAAAACAATAATTTGAGATTTGCATAAACATACGCTAATGGAGTTTTTTGCTTTTTAAACAACAATTTGAGATTCACGTACACTCCACCAGCAAGGTCTTTGTACTTTTACATCTTCAATTATATTGATTATGCATTTTACACTTTTTTTTAATTGTCCTTTAAATATAAATCTTTCTATTTTAACAAATATTAGTTTCTATTGAAATGCAATAGGGATAAACACAAATATAAGTATTCAATATCACTTTTTAAAGTGGATCAAACATGCATTAGCAAACTACAAAATTGATTAGGTAATCTATATGTATTTCCTTTTTTATTTCAGTACATTACACATTAATATACTATTTTGGTAACCTTTTTTATTAAATGTGCATACCCTTATTGATGATTTTCCACAATTTTGAAGACCATTCATTCTAATTTGTTGAAATATTAGATGAACATCAAATAATATTGCAATAGACAACTTGAATTTTTTATCAAACGATAAACATAGACATGTATTCAACTAGCCTTACTCTCTTTGCAATCTGCAAACTTTGGGGAATGAAATTAACCCTTGTGTGTGAGGACCGATTAGAGGGAACACGTGATCTTAAAATTTTCATTCCTAATCCTCAAACCATGGTTGCGGCTTAATTGTATGCCTCATCTTTGTTTTTAAGTTTATACATATTACATTTGCTTGAATGTTTCTAATTTGAGTTGAGGTTTTGTCAAATCTTTTCTAATAAATTATAAATGTTCTACCACTAAAACATTGTATTCCATGAAATAAATACCAATTATATTATATTATTCATACATCCTATTTGATGTTTGAACATTTTGCATGCATATCTATCAAAAATTTCATAGTGCAAAATCTACAACCCATCAGACCTTCCCCATCTTGACAAATTCTTATGCTCTGAATCTTCTTGCTCAAGTATCTCACAACAGTCGAGATCATTCAATTTGGTTTTATTTCATTAAATCTATTTTGTGCATGGCCTCTAATTATTTTTATGAAATGATAAATACTAATTAAAGATATTAAAATTAATTTAATTATAAATTGTTTTATTAATATTTTAACTAATATAGTCTGTTAATGGGCTTTCTGGGGTTAATCTCAATGCAAAGAATAAGAGTGAGGTACAATGGGAGAAGTCAGAGGAGGTGTTGGTGCCCAAAACCGATGGATCAGATTTCCTATGGATCTGCCAAATCCAATGCTGGGAAATCTAATTATTTTTTCCAACTAACGAATTCAACATCAATAATGGTTTAAATCCCTGCAATTCCATCTCTGCAAAACTGAGGCTCGTAGGCCTATACCTCAACCTATTTGAGACCTTTTTATAGAAGATAACTGAATATAAAACTTACGGATTCTCTCAAAGTGACAGATGGACTTGAAAGAGAATTAAATTGAAATTGATATGAACTGCGAATGCTAAATGCTTCTATTAATTGTAATAATGCTTGATAAAAGATGTATAAATGAAAGGAACAAATGAGTAGAATATCACAAAAAACAATGAACCAGAAGATTATAATCCAATAATCGATAAGACCAGTGCCTTGATCCTACTTGGGCAATGGAGTCAATCCAATCCTCAACCCTATGTACACCTCAGAGATAATTTTTCTTATAAAAATAAGACTATCACTTCAAGGGCTTCTACATGAAATATAATTGAAATAAGATTATATAGTTAGTTCTAAATTTAACTCTTCCTGAGAGACCAATAGAACCGAGGAAAATTTGATAATCACACCTTTCAACTGTTAATCAAACTCTATATCTATTTCAAAAATATAATAACATGAGAATTCAACACAATGAAGAAAATCCTTAATGCAGATTTATCCAAGGGACGAATTGAGGTAATTGAAAACCAATACACATATAGGATAGAAAACACGTATCTTTTATTGATTTTGAAAGAATAACACATCTGAGTCCATGATGCAGTTGTTGATCACTCTTATCCTATGTGTAAAATTGTAATGTATGTGTCCATGTCCCTTGCAATGGTCCTGATATCCCATTTATATAAAATTCAAGAGATACGACAAGCCTCAGACCAATGCACCCGTTCAAAACTAATACCTAATTTCAACAACTGCAACTTTATAATTATTTACACTATAAAATATAATTGTCTTATTGGTTAATATATTTAATAAATCTATCCATTCAATAATACTCCAGTTGAAACAATCTTCATCCTTTATCCCAGCACATAAAATGAATAAATTAGATACCTTAATAAATAAAAATATGTTTCACTTTTAGAATATAATTCCAAAGGACTATACTCTTATAATAGTGTGAAAATTGTATTTTCAAATTTATAGAAAGTTTTATAGCATTGGATATATTTATTTTAACACATAGAAAAATTACCCTAATAAGATTTACAAGGGTAAAAGATATTAAAAAGCATATATATTTTTTCCATAACCAATGTTTTCAAGGAATAACATAGATCAATTGGTAGAAAGGGGGGATGGGTAGTTATGGTAGTTAAAGGGTTAGCTTGAAAGGTTCCGGGGCATGAATATGAAGAAATAGTAAATATTAGGATTCATAATAATTTAATTTTAAAAGCAAGTAAGTATCAAATAATGTAAAAATCCGGCTATCTTGGAGAAGCAGACCGCTAAACTCAAAGTATTAACGATATAACGCAATGGAAAAAACTCGGTGAAATGGATGTCACAATATTTAATTCTGTCTCCAAAATAATTATTTTCATGGTGAAAATATCATCCTAAATTCTATTCCTTGTTCATCTAGGGTCACTTCATTAGTGGGGATAATAAAATATATTCATGTGCTTATACAATTCCACCATATACAAAAATATATATCATAGTGCATGTTAAAATAAATCTAAAAAATATTTTCTCTTTGATAAAAATATAAAATACAAATCTTATAGAGAAAATATAATGAAAGAACATAAACAAGATAATCACGAGGAGTTGTTTCTTTGAGAGTAGGGACAATGCTACGATTTTCTGCTGGCTGCGGCTAGGGTCTTTGTGCCCAAGTTGTTTGTGGTGTTTGTCTGTGTACAGGGGTAGTGAAGGTGTGTGCTAGTGGGCTGCATTCGGGTTGTGTAAGAGCTGTGTTTTCTGTGGTGGGTTTTGGTTCTATTGGGTGCTGGATTTGGGGTTTTGTTTGCCTTTGTTAGATTTTTTGGCTTAGGTTTTGAATGGCAGGGATTTCAATGACCTCAGAATTGGTGTTGTCAGGTTGTGATAAGACTCATCATGGGTCTTCATCCAGCATGCATGCACAAAAGACTGAGATTTTTTATGCGAGTGAGGGTCCTAAGATGAAGAAGATTAATGGGTGTTTGCCTCAAAGCCAGGATCGCCCTGTTTTATTCATTTCTACTGATTCAGTGTCAGAAGATGTCTCCTACTAGAATCGACATGCTCTCATTTGAAAGTTTCTTGGTATTCACATTCCTCTGTCTACACTAGAAGCTTGGATTCGGAGGTCATGGAAGATTGAAGGAGATTTGGATATTATGCTAGCTGCTAATAGCTATTTTATAGTTGTTTTCACCAATATGGCAGATCGTAATAAGGTGTTTGAAGGTGGCCCTTATTTTTACAATCAAGCTGGGTTGTTTATTAAACCATGGCATATGGGTTTTAATTCGGCTGAGGAGATGCCTTCTCGAGTTCCATTGTGGGTTCACCTGCCTCGCCTCCCTCTTGAATTTTGGAGAGAGGATATCCTGCAGAGGGTTGCTTCTCTTTTGGGGAAGCCTGCTGCAGTTGCTACCCAAACTCTGGATAAAAAGGTTATTTCCTTTTCTCATATTTGTGTCGAGATTGATCTCAATAATCCATTGCTAGATTCGCTAGAAATCTATATTGGTTATGCATCATGGATTCAACAACTAGATTTTGAATCTATCCCTTTTTGGTGTCGGTTCTGTCATGAGTATGTCCATCTCTGGCAGCAGTGCCCCAAAATTTGTAAGGATGCTCCTTCTTCTCATTCCCCTTCCTCGACTCCTCCCCTATTGGTAGTGATGATAAAGGGAAAGCTCCCATGCGAGAGGAGGCTATAGTTAAATATAAGGATGGTTTTGTGCCAGTTAAATCTAAGGCTAAAGGAAATCGGGGTCAGAAGAGGCCTTTTAAGGATAGGCAGTCAGCTAGGGGTTTCAACAGATTTGAAGTTCTCAATTCCTTAGCTCTGGAGGAAGATATTTCAAATTTTGTCACTTCTACTACGGCTGGAGCAGGTATGACGATTTCTCCAACTCTTGTGCCAGATCCTGTTCAACAAGGAGGCCCTCAAGTACAACAGATGACTTTGGATAATACCATGGAAGATGATATTTTTTTGATATATTTAGCTAGGGAGGTTTTATCTACTTCTCATGCTAAGGGATCTTCTCATCGGCTGGGAGTACAACAATGACCCCTTAAGAAAGGTCATGCTGATAACTCTGATAGGGGACGAAAGACAGACCATGATAATATTAAGATTACAAGTGACCTATTGGTGGAGTTGGGGTTGGTTAAACCTATTGTTGCTCACTTTCGCAAACCTCTCAATGATAATTCTCTCTTGGAATATGAGGGGGTTGAATAACACCTCCCGCCAACAAGATATTTGTGATTTGATTGAAATTCATTATCCAGATGTATTATGTGTTCAAGAGATGAAGGTTTCTATTGAGGTCATGCATCAGTGTGCTCCACATATTTGGTATGCTGGTCAGTGTCAGAGTATTGGTTCACAGGGTAACTCTAGAGGTTTGGCTCTTTTTTGGAACCCTCACAAGATTTTTCCCCTTTGGTGGATCTCTAGTCATAATTCCATCTCTATGGTCACTGCCACTTTGGATTCTGGTGAGACTATTATTGTTACCAATGTATATGATCCTATTGATATTGGTGGCAAAATTAGAATATGGGACCACATTAGGTATGTTTGCTCTTGTTCTCCTTATTTTCCTTGGATTTTGGGCGGGGGTTCAATTTTGTTTTATGTTTGGAGGAGAAAAGAGGTGGTTTGCCTAGGCTTGGTCCTGCTTCTATTCTTTTTCAATCTCAGGTGGATGCTCTTTATGTTATTAATGTTAAGCCTTTAAATGGGATTTTCAGTTGGGACAATAGACGCAGTGGTCATGAGGCCATCTCTGAACGTTTGGACAGGTTTCTTGTTTCTTGTTTTTGGGTTGGAGGTGGTCTGGTTACCAGTTCTGAAATTCTTGACTCGAGGGGTTTGGATCATTGGCCAATTAAGTTCTCTTCTTCTCCCGTGGCTTCGCTTTAGAGGCCTTCTTTCAGATTTCAGCTTATGTGGCTTCATGACTCTTTGCCTTTATGATTTATTGGCTAAGTGGTGGAGAGAGGGTGGACCAACTTATGACACTGCTATGTTTTTTTTTGAGAAGAAACTTAAATATGTAAAGTATCATCTTAAGAGATGGAATACTTCATGTTTTGGGAACCTCCAGTCTAGAAAGAATAATTCTCTCGATCATCTTGCAGTGATTACTTGCTAGATTAGGGACTCTGGCCTTACTCTTGTTCTTGGCAAGGAAGAATCTCAGGCTTTGCGGGATGTGGAAGAATGGGAGCTTCATGAGGATATTTATTGGAAACAGAAGGCTCACATTGATTGGTTGCAGGAAGGGGATAGAAATACTACTTTTTTTCATCATTTACTTTAGGCTCATCATAATAAGGGGTGTATTTATTCTCTTGTTACTTTGGAAGGACTTAAGATTTCCTCTCAAGCTGCACTGATTAGGGAAGGCCACCATTTTTATTCTTCTCTTTTTGTTGAATATTCTTTTCCTGCTGATGAAGAGGAGAATTTGATTTTTTCTTGTATTCCTTCTCTTATCACCAAGCCAATGAATGATTCTCTTATTCATCCAATTTTGATCACAAAGCTTGAGAAAGTTGTTTTTGGGATGAATACTGGCAAGGCTCTTGGGCCTGATGGTTTTCCTGTGGAATTTTTTTAGGAATTTTGGGATATTATTAATCAGGGTCTCTTGGAGGTGGTTAGGGAATCTCTTCAGAATAAGCAGATGCTTCGTGCTTTAAACTCCACTTTTTTTACCCTCATTCCCAAGAAAGAAGGGGCAGAAAATCTTGACTCCTTTCACCCCATTGCCCTTTGCAATGTGGTGTATAAAATTATCACTAAGTTGATTGCAAAAAGACTTAAGATATGTCTTCCGGTTGTGATCTCTAAGGAGCAAGGGGGCTGTGTGGCTGGTAGGCAAATTCTTGATGGGGTTGTTGTTTCTTCTGAAGTTATTCACTCTATGTCAGTTTCAAAAGAGAGATCTATGTTAATCAAGTTGGATATGGCCAAGGCTTATGACAGAGTCAAATGGAGTTTTCTTCAAAAGATCCTTCTAGCCTTTGGATTTTTCCCTGAATGTGTTAGTTGGATTTTGAGTTGTGTTACTTCATCTTCTTTCTCTATTATTATGATTGGCGAGCCTTCAGATCCTTTTGGTGCCTCCAAAGGCCTCTGCCAAGGAGATCCTATTTCCCCATACCTCTTTATCATTTTGGCTGAAGGTCTGGGTCGCTTTCTTAAGATTCGTGTTACTCAAGGTTTGATTCATGGGTGGAATTGGGGTGGTGGCTTGCCTCATCTCTCTCATCTTTAGTTTGTGGATAACACTTCTCTTATGGGACGGGCTCATGTTCATGAAGCTACTTCTTTTAGGCAAGCTTTGGATGTGTACCTTGCTGCTTCTGGTCAGAAAGTTAATGAGCATAAGTCCTCCATTTTCTTCTTCAATACACCTCAAGCTATTTAGAGGTGTATTTTTGATATTATGCGGTTTTCAATTGGCTCGCTTCCCTTTGTTTATCTGGGTATCCCTCTCACGATGGGTAGGCATCCTAGATCCACTTGGAAAACTTTTCTTGATAAATTGCACCAAAAGGTTACCCACTGGACTCATCATTGGCTATCTACTGTGGCTCATTTGACTCTTTTAAAGTCGGTTATCTAGGCCCTTCCTATTTACAGGTGTTTTGTTCAAGCTACTCCTATGTACTTCCTTCAGGAATTTGATGCTCTCTCTCATCAATTTCTCTGGAGTGGGAATCTCTCAACTTCTAAATGGAGCCTTGTTAGGTGGGAAATTGTGTGCATACCAATTAAAGAGGGTGGTCTTGGTTTACGGTCTGCTATTCTTAATGGAAAATTTCTTTCTGCTAAGCTTTATTGGCGATGGTGTACTAATCAACATCATCTTTGGGCTCGCATCCTCTCCCATAAGTATCTTCCTAGAGTTGATGGATTTAATATTCCACGCTTTCCTCTGTTGGGGATAGGTTCTATGATTTGGAATACTTTGAAGCTTGGATCTTGTTTGGTTAAAGATGGTCTCTTTTGGTTCTGTCACTCTGGATCTCAAGATTTGTTTTGGCTTGACTCTTGGGATGGTTACCCCTCTATCCTTTCCTCTCGTCCTCATCTTCAGGCCCTTTCTGATTTTTTTCTTGCTGCTGGTTGGGACACTGCTGATCATTATAAGATTGGACATGGAGGGGGGTTGACACATTGGAAAAATTTCTCTGAATGGCCTCCAGGGGGTTCTGAGGAAGATAAGTGAGAGTTGGCACAAATCTTACAGGCTCAGGATTGTACTTCTTTGGTCGAGCATGATGTTTTAGCTTGGAATAGTAGTGATTTTTCTGGGAAACTCTCTCTTTCTACTGGCTATGTGGAACTTCTCTGATAGAATTTTGGTGCAATTCAGGTGCCTTGGTGGAAAGAATTCTGGTATAAGCATTCTTGGCCCAAGTGCAATTTTTTTATGTGGTTGGTGGTTCACAACTGGTGCCTCACCTAGGATAATTTATGCAAGCATGGTTTTCAGGGACCTTCGATGTGTGTTTTGTGTCATTATAGTGAGGAAAAAATCTCTCATCTCTTCTTCCAATGCTCCTTCACTAGAAATTTGTGGCATTCTTGGTGGAATGTGTGGAACCAATCATGTTGGCATGTCTCTTCTTTAGCAGATTTATTTTCTCGATGGGGTAAGGCTCCTGTGAAAACTGCCTTTCTTAAGGTTTCCTGGCATCTTGGACCTTCCTTTCTTATTTGGCATATTTGTTTGGAGTGAAATCAAAGAATATTTTAGGATGTGTCCTTGGAGCCTCATTACTTGTGGTGGAAAACTCTCCACTCTTTGAGAGAAACTGTTTCTACAAAACGTGACACTATGGAGGCTATAGATCCTAGAGATGCTATTGTCCACAACCGCCTGAATTTTCCTCCTCCACAAGGCAGGCATTTGAGGAAGACATGTCGGCACCCCTTGCGAAAGATAAATAGAGTTGGGAAGTGGAGTGCTCCTCTGCAAGGTACTCTTAAAATCAACACGGATGGGTCTTCCAAAGGAAATCCAAGTCCTGCTGGTATTGGTGGACTGGGCAGAGATAGTAGGGGAGATTTTCAGTTTATAAAGGTCATCACACTAACAACCTGATGGAGGCCATAGCCATCTTGTATGCTATGGATCATGCTTGTGACCTTGGATGGTGAAGGCTTATATGTGAATCTGACTCGTAGGTGATGATTCGCCTATTGAATCACCCGCATTTAGAGGATGTTAGCTGGAAGTTAGGCTTGATTGTTAACTAGATTCTTCATTTGTGTGTTTCTTTGGATTCTGTTACTTTCACCCATATCCCTAGAGAGTGGAATGGTGTTGCTGATTGTTTGGCCAAATGGGCCTCTGATTATATGTTTGCTTGGAACATTGTAAATATGGCTCAATTACCTCCAGGCCTATCTCATCAGTTAGATCATTTAGTGGATCTTGATAGGGTTGTTTGACGCCTTCTGGCTGTAGTTCTTCCTTCTTAAATAAATTTTCACCCCTATTTTATTTCAAAAATATAATGAAAATAATTGATTTCTAAATGAAATACTTACCTTAGCACGTAACCTTACCCTTTTGAAGAAAATTACTCCAGCCTTGGGCCCCGCTTCTTAATTCATCGGCATAGCTGTCATTATTGGTATGGTCACTTTTGTGCTATACCGATGCCTGATGACTTTAGGTTTAGGGTTTTATAGTTGTCAACTTGGAGATGAACAATAAAAATTTATCCTTGCACACTTCATGAAACCTTTGCTCAGTCCACCTGCATTTTATCTTATGGTTTCACATCTCAAAGCCCTTGTTTGATCTATTTAGTGTAGTTTACATCTTTTAGATTAATAAATATGATGAACCTCAGACTATGTTACATGAATTACTATGATAATTGGAATTCATGTTGTTCCAAAAAGGAAATGATGCATCTGCAGCAACAACTACAACTTTTTCTATAGAAGTAGTTGCAAAAATCATAGTCTGAGCTCCCTCACATAGATGAACAAAGGCTTCCTTAATGATAAACAATTATGGGTGAAAAACTAAAAATTCATCCAGTCATCCACACTGTTTTTCTTGTGATCATGCCAGTGAAGGGGAATAAGCATTTTTCCAAGCCCATTTCATAAAATTGTACCAATCTTGAACAAAGCATCACACAATTGACCTCTCATCTAAAAATTTGGTGTGTCAGACACTTTTCCACTACAAATTTCTGCTGGTAAAAATGACTTGAACCTCCAAATGAAGATCTTGGAGAAGCTAAAATAGGTGCTCGAGAAATTGGGCCCAATTATTGCGCATGTTGAGATTCATATTCCACGTCTTGAGTCGAGTGCTTGATTTGTGAAAATGATAACCACTGATGTTGTTCCAATCTTCTATTTTGCTCCTTTGCCTACTGATCACTATCCATCCCTCAATGGACTTTATGTTTGTAGAACTTGGTTATTGCCAAACTATGGCCTCATATTTTTCTGAATACCCAGTTTTAGTAATAATGTCTCCAAATAAATATTAGATCTCTCTCATACCATAATGTTCAATATTGCCTCTCTTAACATAGTTCAGAAAGATGTCAAATTGCACTTATTAATCCTGTCACAATAAACTCCATTTTAGAAACTTTGACGCGTTATAATGTGAAAATATGCTATAAACTGAAGTCCTGTTCTTGACACATTAGCAAGCTCCATGGGATCTGTCACCATTCTTTGTCCCATCGGTCCATAATTTCTACTTGAACTGAACATATTATTAATTCTTTTCTTTGTTTTCTACGCACCTCATCCAATATTTATTTGGTAATGTTTTGTGGTTTGTATTTTGATCAAGCTGCCATGAGCTGTATAAGAGACACATAGCATGCTTGAGTTGTATTCCTTATTGAGTTTGAACCGTCACATATCACATTCCTTGTGTGCACAATATCTCTACATTTGTGTCGATGCAAATTTGCTGGTAACATCGATTGTTGTTTGTAATAATAATTCATACACATTACAATTTGTGTAGAAGTTGTTTTGCAAATCATTTGCAACACCTCTTATATCCTCCTTATCATAATAGTTGAACCCAGTACATGCTTATTGCTAAGCTTTTTTGCCAAATCTAATTTAACTTTTTGATTATGAAAGATTTCACCATTTTTCTCCAAATCCTTTATAGCTACTGCTGTTACAAATGTAACATGTCAAAAAAAAACTTTTCATAGAACCATCGACATTCTTAGCCATACGAAAGTCACTCACATTGTCAACATATTTGAAAAAACTCAACACATTTTGGCAGTCAATGGAGTAAGGTAGATTTCCCATAAACATAATATTACTTCAAGTAGCTAATGATGATTTCTTTCAATTGGCCATTCCCTCAAATATATTTTAAATAAAAATCTTCGCTGTTATAAAATAAGGTCGCCATTTTTGCAAATTTTTGGGCCTTTTTTAGGCTAGTGGCATTTCAAAATCATGAAAAATTGTGAAAAAATCATTCCTCATTCATAGAGAAAGGTCTGGGAACTTTTTTAGATGTTTAAACAATCATTTTCAGCTTAAAAACAACCTCAAATCATCGCCTAAACAGTAAAACATGATTCATTTTGAACAGTAAGAAAAACAAATTTATTTCCTTCCAATTGCTTCATTATATTATGTTGATATAACAACTATTAAACTTTATGCACAATGTAATTGTAAAATAATGCAACATTATAATATATACAATATTATAATAATATTAAAGTTATATAATATAACAATGCAAAATTTGTAAAGATTTTACAATATAATTGTTACCCAAATTTTTACATACGGGATAATAATCAGAAAAAGTAAAATTTGCATAAAGATACATCCCTTTAACATTACTATTCAGCCAATATAGATGAATACATTACTATTACATTCATATTATCATATTTTATTTGTACTCTAAGTTTTGATCAAATTCACACTTTCGGATTCATAAATGATCATTACATTGTGCATTCATACTGAATGTATTAGACAAGTGTTCCTTTAAGGTCACATCTTGCATACTGAAACTTAGAGGACATATGCAGAAAAGAAAGTAAGAAGGAAGCATGATGAAGACTAGGGTCTATGTATTGCCTTTAAGAGGTCTTCTAGTTTCTGGAGTGGTTCATCTGCATCATCTGAAGTCTTTCATGTCCTGTCTTGTCTTTGTTTGTCCTCAATCCTAGGTCTTCTGTGGTCCTGTATCCTGCATCATGGAGGGAAAGAGATATTAGATCCAACTGGATCTAAGCAATACATAAAAGCCTAAAAAACACCATACATTAGTCAAACTCCCTGAACTGCATATTCACTAATGATATCAATGTGATAGAAATATATGCATTTGCATCGACGGAATAATAATATCAGAAAAATATATCTTTATGAAAACGTTTGCTGTAATTAAAATATGCAGTGAGTGTCACGAGCCCATGCTCGAACTTCATAATATGCATTATTAAAGAAATGATCAAATGCAGATTTCAACATTAATGTGCAAGAAAATGATTGAACTATAGTGTGTCAATGTGAGTTATGCATATGAAATGCAGTACATGACAAGTTGCTACAGGGTGCATGCATACTGTTACAGGTTTTGGCACTATGGATGCTAATAGTTGAATGCCAGAAGAGTAAGAGTAGTATTATCAAATGCTGTTATAAAATATGCATAAAAGAGAATAAATAAGCAAGATTCGAGCTTTCAAAGACTGGATTATGCATATGAAGATGCAGTTTTAAACAGTGCATATATATATGTAAAATCAAATGATGATGCTGTGGTGGTTCATATTGCTAAGAATAGTGTACCCAAGTGCCTAATATGAATTTGAAGTAATGTTTTATACAGGATAATCACTGTCGACATGTTCAATGAAAGAAGTTAACATATTTCGTGTATTATAAACAACAGTATTAAACACATTGAAGAGCCGATGTATTGACATTAATGATTATAGTTTTTTAGAAAGATGACATGGAAAAAGATAGCAACAATAAAATGGCAGCTTACAGATCAAACTGTTGAAGCCGAGTTTGAGAATATGCATGAATGGAACCTTATTTTAGGGTATCGAACTCCAAGTTACAAGCTACAACAAGCATAGTTTCAAAAAAGTGTGGGT
Organism: Thuja plicata; assembly: GCA_018584345.1. Taxonomy (NCBI): domain Eukaryota; kingdom Viridiplantae; phylum Streptophyta; class Pinopsida; order Cupressales; family Cupressaceae; genus Thuja; species Thuja plicata. The sequence continues at coordinate 1,927,855 of MU228479.1, forward strand.
GTTCCAGCATAAAGCATGGTTTCAATAAATATACAAGCATATAGAAAAAATAGAGAGGGTCTGAAGAAAGAGCTTGATTTCAGTCAAAGACAAGATGTAGATAACACACAATATCTCCAGTTCAACAAATATAGAACAACCTCCACATGTTTTTAATACCCTTCAAGCATGGTGATGTTTTGTTATCACTATAATAAACAAGAAGAAAAAAAATCAAATTACAAAGTGAAGCAATGAGCAACATATTCAAATAGAGAACGACAACATGCATAATGAAAACTACGGAGTGATAAAAGAGATCAAAGAGTAACTTATCTTCATGTTACAAGTTCGAGCTGCAGCAGGAGACTCAAATTTCAATCCAAAGGTGGATGTGCAGTGTTATGTAATATGACATCTAATACTCTAGTCAAAATGTAGATGAAACTGAATACCAGTTAATAATGGAGAGCCCGTGTTCTACATGCAACCCAAGCTTCTTGAGGAGAAGTTCCCAGTTAGAACATACATCACAGTGCCAAACGCTCACCCTCCAGCTGATGTGCAGATTTTAACTCTAGCATAGGCCGAGTTACAATCATAGTTAATGCCATGTGTTATGCAGAGCAATCATGACTCCAGCCAAGAGCCTGGGCCCAAGATCGTGCCTTGTGTTATGGCATTTAACTCTACTTTACTAAAGACAGCCCGCGGTGTATAGAGAGACCGAGCTCTTTGAAACATTACTCAAGATCAAAACAATGTGTTGAAAATCCTAGCGCGAAGAGGTATATCCCAAGTTCATACACAAATACAGTGCCATGTATTATGGGGTCTAAAGAACTCTAACTTCCCAGCTCATGCATACAGAGAGCACCAGAGATAAAATACAGAACAACAGTATGGCGACACCAAACCCTAACCTTTTCTCAAGCAACAAATGCAAAAGATGAAATGATAAACTATGCCTATGACAAATTGGATGGGAATTTGAAGTCCAGCGAAGTAAAATGAAAAGCCTTTGTAAGTTTTAATAAAAGTTTGGAGTCCATGATGCATGGAGTATACAAAGCCATCTTTTAAACACATGCCTTACAATAAAATAGATATATTTTAAGTTAAGGTCATGTTGATCTAAATTTGAAGTGCATGTTAGGCCTTTGATTTAAGTTAACTTATGCACTTCAAGTTAGGATTTGATAAGTGGAGTTAGCACTTTTTCAATACTCTTTAAATGTAATAAGATCTTTTTAAGAGGGAGTGTTTAAAATTAAGGCTTAGGTTTTTGGCATCATGCATGCCTTAAATTTAGGGAGAGCTATCTGTTTAAAATCCAACTTTAGGGGTATCTCATTTTCAAAATGGGCTTTTAGGGGCTAGATTTTAGGCACTAATTATGCCTCAAATTTAGGAATATGCCTGGAGGAGGGGTAGTTTTTAAACTAGATTTTAGGCATCATTTTGGGCCTTTAATTTAGGATGATCTTTCTGTCTTTGAGGGGATTTTGGAGGGAGATCACATTTTCAAGATTAGCCATATGGGCTATTTAGTAAGGCTTGGACTTCATGTTTGGAGGTTCAGATTTGGTGAAAAAAAGGTTTTAGTGAACTATTTTGTTCCTATACCACTTTTTCATGCATTTTGTATCCATTGAGTTGCAGATCTTGGAGAAAAGGCTCAAAGTGAATTCATTGTTCCTTGATGCCTTGGAGACACTTTTGTAACCCACTTGTCAGATTTTTGGAGAATAATAAAGCAGATGATCTATTTTTCCTATATGCTCTTGAGTTTTGATTGCAGAATCCCGTTTCATCTTTCTTCATAAGTGTTATTCATTTTTGTAGCTAGGAGAAGTGAATGTTTATTATTCCTCCTCTACGTGGACAAGATCTAGACCTCATGAAGAATATGTATGTTTGTTGACTGATTAAGT
>MU228480.1:13381-32451 GCA_018584345.1 Thuja plicata
TAACAATAGATCATATTAAGTTTCATTTGTGAAATATTTGGAATTGATGATCTTTGGGCTGTTAATTGAATTGTTCATAATTAATCAAGAAAGATCTCAGGAAAGAAAAATTTGTTATTTTTTACATAATAATGAGTGAATCCCCCTCAACATGTAACTTAGTTGCTCCCACCTTCTCTACAACATGTATAGTTGTTAAAGCTGCTAAAGCCTATGCTACATTGTTAGTGCCTTCATCTAATTTCTTTTCCCCCATTGTCATGATGTTGTCGAACGTCCAGCCTCAGATTCACAAGGTCTTCACTGAAGAGGCAATACAATATCACATGCGTTCAGATTGGGAGGTTTAAAATGGGCAAAAAACTGGGGGCAATATTTTGCCTAAATAGGGGGGAGGTGGGTTTTTTCAGGGTGGGGAGGGGGTTTATATAGAAAAATGGGTGTGGGGATTACTAGGTGGGTATTGGAGGGGGTGACAAAAAAGGAGTTAGGTGCAATTTTTTTGAAAATAGGAAGATTCTTTAGTATGTCATGAACGTACGTGCTATGATTTAGGTTCACTAAGTGAAGCCCCCGTGCTTTGATTATAAATCCTACTCCCAACGCACCTAGATTACCCTTGGAGACCCCATAAAAATTGACTTTCCACCATCCCTCTTTTGGTTTTTCCCACTCAATTACCTCAAGAGCCTTAGAAACTAGATTAACCCAATTGAGCCCATTAAAGGGTCATTTGATCATTTCACTATTGGCATCATACCTCACAAGTATAATTAGCATACGAGTGTCATGGTTAGTGTAGTCTCTCATTTGAACATATGGTTTATACTTACATGATCCTATATCAATAACGTATCTTGCCTGGACATTCCGCACCCATCCTAGATAATATTTAAGGCACCTTAATATTTATCATTTCTTATACTTAAGAGCATATATGTTACCCCTCTTTTATGGGACCACAATATAATCATTATGTGGCTATATCATCATTGAGATTTACATAATTTTACTTCATAGATTTTAGTTATCATTTATTGTCTTCAGTATATGCACTAGGTTGGAGGGTGGTATAAAAGGTGGCTAAGGTGGTTTTAATATGGTCAATGAGATTGTCCCAGATTATTTAGTATGTAGCTACTGAGTGAAATACATTCTTAGTTATTGAATATAGTGTATACATATTCAATGTACTATTTAGATACTCAAGTAATTAAGATGTATTTGTGTAAGCATTTAGCTATAAGACCCAATATCATTTAAATTTTTTTCTCTTTGTATCAAATAAGTAGTATTTTGTTCATACTTATTTGGAATTCATTGTGGATGCCGGTTAATTGGACCTTTTTCTTATGTATTTGTAGGTTTTTAAGTGAAGCACTCATCACAAAGGATGCATGCCAAATATTTCATAGATTTTTAAATATTCTTGTTGTTTGTGTGTGTTTATTTTGAAAATATCTCCTACTTATCAATTGATGAGCTTATGGGGCTTTCTAATGAATGCTTCATAAGGAACAACACTTGTTTAAAGTTTTGTAAATGGGGTTGCAAGCAAAGTGGGCTTAACCTTGGAGGAAAAATCCATGGTTAAGCGCACTTGAAATGGAGTAGTACTGGGATGGGCGGCCTCCTGGGAAGTCTCAATGCTTCACCTCTTTGAGCATCACCTTGATGCAATGAGATGCATCCATTCATTCTCGTTAGAGATGGGTTCTTGCGAACCACTACTCATGAAACATGGGTCAATGAATTATTGTGTCTCCACAACTCACACCCTATTTTGCCCATTTGGCCTAATGGGGACACCCCCTTTTATTAGAAATGTCCTTGTCAACCAACCACATCAGGTGAATCAAATTATGGACCCCATGTCCCTGATACTTCGATGTCCTCATAATGAGGTCTCTATGTTTTCCCCTTGTCCTTGTTCAAGTTCTTTCTCTTTTCTTGTATTCCCTTCCCCTTCCCCTAAATTATATTTGTGCATGGTGTTGGACATTTGAGGGTGGTCTCCATTAATCCTCAGATCCCTAACACCTTGAATCCTGGAATTGCCGAAACATTAAACTTCTCTCAAGGTTGGATTTTGGGATGTCGAGGATCAAAGGTAACTACCAACCCCTAAACCTTAACCCCTGATAGACCAATAGCCCTGGGAGAAATGGATGATGTCACCTAGAGTAGTAAAAATGCAAGTTTCACCCTCATTTTGTTCACTTGCCTTTGAGTTGCAAGATTGTCCTTGCTCTCTATGATTTCCACTAAAACTTTGTGATCCTTGAATGCTTAATATATGCGCTAGTTTAGTGCCTTCCTTGTTCTCCATCATCTTATCAGGATGGCAAGACCCCTGATCCCTAAATTTTGTTATTCTTCAGCTCCCTAGTTGGGGTGTCAGGGGTGCACTGACCCCTGATCCTCGAAAGGGAGATCAAATATTAAAGATCCTTGATCCCTAACAAAAGAGGCCCTATAAGTCTTCAAAGCCGAACAATGAGGCATCAAGGTTCCCTTGACCCCTAATCCCTGAAAAGGAGATTGGGGATTAAGGATCCCCGAACCCTGACTATGTGTTATCCAGAAGGGCTTGGTGCTAAGACTTATTTTGGTGTTTCAGGGATTCTTGATTCCTCAAAACCTTGAAACTACTAATAGCCTTAGGTTTGCGGACTTTTCTCTTGTTGTAGTGAGTTTTATGGGGTTTTGTTTTAAGTTTCTTTTTCCTTGTAGTTTCTTATTTGGCTTTTTATTACATAGGTTAGGTTAGTTTGATTTCAATAAAATGATACTAACAACTGTCCTTTTTTGAGTGAAGAACAAGGTATGTCTACAATAAACCCATTGAAATCCAAGTTTGTGGGTTATTCAAAGCCCTCCAAGTTGGACAATCTCCATGAGATTATGAACATATACATTTCCCACATGGACCTAAATGATTTCCTTTGAAGGATAGCCAATCCTAACAATCGAACACCCAATGCTCCTCTTTACTTTAGTTCATTCCAGTCTTGTCCATGCTACAGGTTTTATGGTATCCATCCAATCTCTAGATCTCATTATGAAAATTGTTGAGCACTACAAACCTAAGGAAAGGAGGGTTCTCAACAAGAAGGGTGATATGGTCTTGGATATAAGGCTTGATAGCATTGAAGAGGCCTTTCACATCCCTATCTCTGATGAGTACTCCAATATTTCCAAGGAGAAAGCTGAAAATTATTATAGGGCTGAACCAAACATTGATCTTAAGATCAATCAAAACTCTTTGGAGAGGCCTCGCAAGATGGCCCAATTTGATCAAATGAACTTCCACAGGGAATTATCTCACTAAGGCCATGAAGAAAAATATCACGTTGTTGAGCAAGGTCTTTGGTTTACCATAAGAAAGGTAGCTAGAAACATGGATGGTGCTTTACATTGACACCGTCTAGAAGTAGAGGAAAAAGATAGATTGGGGACAGTTCATCAGTAATAATCTTGATGAGAAACTACAAAGGGACAAAATTAATATGACCTCTTACATAGTATATTTTCTAGTTTCTTGGGCATCATACCTAGGGATAAAAGTCAAGTGTTCACTACAGGACCTAAAGGCATATGTATATAAGGTTTATCCTCAGTCGATGTGAAAAGATATACTTGATCCATTCAGCCCTGAATACCAAATCGTTAATGATGTTTTTTTTTGTAATAACCAAATCAATTGAAGGAGATTTTGCAAGGAGTTCATATCTATGGAGGCAATCGCTCAGGTCAAGAAAGTGGGCAGTTATTAAATTCAATTTCAAACATTCACTTACATTAGGGTAGTAGGCTACACATTGTAGCCTAAGAAGCTCGTTAGATATTTGTCAGACAAGTCGATTCTCATGGAGCTATGTCGATAAATATCATAATCCCACAAACTAATAGTTGCTAAGCATAATCCTTGCTTCTAATTCCCAATTGGGATTAGTGTGTATTCTGCACATGATGTGAAAGTTTCCAAATCCACGTGCCTTGAGTGGAATGAGTTCCCACTTGAGAACATTTCAATAAATTAGGGAGCGCATTTCAAACATGAGCCCCATATTGAGGACCACTAGGTGAATTGCTCAAATTATTATGAAGTCTGAGTTTGAGATTACTACCAAATGAACTTTGAATTCGATTGGGATGAAAAGGGTATGTATATATCAGATAAGTATTGGGAGTTAGATTAAGAAGATGTATTGTTGCTCCTATACAATGAAGACATGATTTTTGATAGGCTGATTCTAAATGTTGAGATCGTGTCCCATTAGTTTCATGACATAGTTTCCAGGGAAAGGCATGTGGTAGAATGTACAAGGGAGTGGTTATAAAATCCTTATAAGATGGAACTTATGCCCATGGGAAAATGGTTAACTAAGCCTTTGAAGCTTGATACTGGTAAGGGAAAAAGATCTCAGGTGCCTACATTCAATAAATTTGTAGCCACCTCTCTACCCAAAGAAGTATATGGTCATGCAAGGGAGGTTGTCACTTATATGCACCCCCTCAAATTCAGAAGCAAAAAAAGGATAAGGAAAACCAATACAAGGTGAAGCTCCTATAGTTGCACCACCTCCTATTTTTGTTGCTCCATCTCCTCTGGTAGATCCATCTATAGTTCCTACTACTTCTGTGACAATAGATGTCCCTTCCTCCTTGGAGCCAAGGATTAAACCATTTAAAATTAGAACAAAAAAATGAGGGATTCAACTACCTCCTATTCCCTCATGGAAAGTTTAAAAGAGATTGAAGAAGAAATCCCCCTCCATGCCCTAGGTTCTATAAGTAGTAGAAGAGAAAGAGGAAGAATACAATTCCCCTTTTAACCACATGGATTTGGTCTGCTCTGACCATAGACCCTATTTTCCCTAAGTGTGATCATACCCCCAATTATGCTCAGACAACTCTTCAATCGGCTGACATAATTCATTCAAAAAAGATTTGATCTCCTAAGTGATCTAATCACTAATTTACATTAATCACTTTAGCCAATTCAATCCAATCAAATCAATTCAAATCAATACCTGGCTAAGGTAATTAATTTAAAGGGAATTAAATGAAATCCTATTTATACCTCATTACTTGCAAAATCAATCCCCTAACCTAATTGATTCAATTTGGCTATAGTCCTAATTAACTATTACAAAGCAAATCAAAGGCTTAAATGATTAATTAAAATTCCTATTATTGAGTGAATATGTTATTACAATAATTCATTTCATTAATATTCCCTCAAACCTAACCAATCTCAACTACCCAACCATGAGTTCAAACTCATCCCAACCCCTTCTCACATGCTAATTCTTCTTAAATTAGCTAATTAACCCTAATTAGATAACCCCCCTCCACTCATTCTCTCTACTCCCATCTCTATCTCCTTAATCACATCCCTTAGGCCTTAAACCTAATCCTAAGCTACCCTTAAGTTGTCACATTCCATTAAGGTGTGATTAGGAATTCAACCCTTCCCCTAAATTCAAAGTTGTCAAGCTTGACTCTAAACCCTCACCCATGCTTCTTAAACCCTCACCCATACCTCATTAATGTTTTCATAAATGAAGCATTAATGGCTCTTACATATTCCTTCCACCCATACCTCATTAATGAGTCTTACACCCTCATTAATGGCAGCCCTTCTAGAGTCTTCTCCCCTTCCTCCATTTCTCGTATAAATAGGATGGATTTTGAGCTCAAATGGCCCTTGATTTTATGAAATATATTGTTGTAATGCTCCTAATTTTGAAGTGTTGAAAGCATCCTTATGCTGCCCATATTTGGAGAATTGAAGGATCAGTCTCATGTTGCTCATGTTTTAGGGATTTTCATAGTGATTTCTAGCTTCTTTCTACTTTATATTGTTCATTTAGAGCTAGAATGCATGTTTTTGAATCATTTAGATTACTTTTCATTTGAATCTTCTGTTCTTAGGTTGTATTTGTCACTGGAATATACATAATCTAAGGGCTATTATGTCATTTTTCATACTCCTCGATAGGAAGCAATAGATCAATTTTGGTGATTGCTATGTTTGCTAACCCCTTGTTTTCACTAATGTAATGATTTATTGAAGTGTTGTGTCTCTTAACAGATACAAAAATCACACACACATCTGTGGCGCCCACCGTGGGGCAAGATTGCTCAAAATTCCACCAATTTTTTCTCTCTACCCTTAACATTTTCAAAATTTGCAGGGAGTTTAGCTTTTTCAGGAATAAATTATCGTTTTCGGTCATTCTTTTATCATTTTGAGGAGCAACTTATCATTTCTAGTAAATCTCTTATCATTTACGCGAGCAACTTATCATTTCTAGGAGTTTTAATATCGTCTGTCGTTGGACTTCTGGAAGGTAAAATTTGGCCTTAAAATCATTTCTGGTAATTGTTTTTTGCATTTTTGGTATGTATTATCGTTTTGTATAAAAGTAATCTCGTCCTGGGTAAAGATTATCATTTTGGGTTAATCTTTTATCGTTTTCAGGGTTTATTGTTTTGGGTCTCTGAAATATCATCTGTTGTCCAGGGGGTAGAAATATAGGGTTCTAACATTTGCAAATTTAATTTCTAACTTGCTAACTTGGTTGTTTCCATGATTGTGATCCTATTTTTAGCCTAACTTGTGTTTGTAGATTGCTGTCAGAGCTAAGAGAGTGAAAAGAAGATACTAACTTGTGGTTTTATAGATTGTTGATCCCTTATCTTGAATTATATTCTTTTCTTATGCTTTCAAAACTAGAAAGAATTTTCCAATATTATACTAAATCGACTAGAGGAATATGCTCTTTTCCTTTTTAAGGAAAATCAAAAACTCACAAGTCAATTTATGATTTGAAAAGAATTTGGAGTAATTGAACAAAGCAAACCTCATCATCTAATTTTGGGATCAGTAAATGAACAACACAAATCACTAAATCTTGTGGTTCAAAGAACAAGTTCAATCATTTAATTCATTTTGGAATCGTAAATCGAACAATCAAAGCACTAAATTTGTGGGATAAATGAACAAGTTCAATCATTTAATTCAGTTTGGATCAGTAATTGAACAAGCAAAGCACTAAAAATTGTGGTCAATTGAACAACACAAATTTACCTTCAAGCATTCTTTTTTTCTTAAATACGAACAACCTAAATCAAGCTCAACATAGCTTGAAGGAATGAACATTGATTTGCATGTTTTGGGAGAAAACAACATGGATTAGGAGAGTATGCTCTTCTTCAGAAGAAGAATAAAAAATCTAGATGTCCTACACTCACCAATCCTTTGTAAGCTTATTTAATAGTAGAGGGCCTATCGGTTGAGGAAAAAATATCCCAAGAATGACCCAAGTGAGGATAGGTTTTACGCCAACCCTTCCAACTCACTATAAATAGTTGCTTCCTCATAGGCTAAAGCCTCGAAAGATGGAGCTGATTTTGTTCATGAAATTTTGACATTATTCCTTAAACATGCTTGGGTATGTGTAGAGAAAAGCCACTTGAATCTTTCTTGCGAGACTACACATATTCAGGTACTCGTAGGGCTATATGCTCAATTTTGCCTTGCACAATTCTATGGGGGACGGTTTCAAATGGATTGCCCAATAATATACAACAATTTCAACTGAAAGAATTCCTAATTCAACCCCGAAAGGGTGATAATCTTTATGCAAGGCAAAAAGTAATTTCCCGAAGACACTCATTGTATTGTGCCCTCACTTGCATTTGGAGTCGGCTAATACAACATCAAGAATGGAGCCATTGCATGCTTAGTGATGGCTATATTCTAATTAACATTTGAGTGTGTACCTAAGTCAATGAGAAAGGATTTTATCCTCCACCTAGACAATAGGGATAAAGATATGTGTCTGTTTCACCCTCCTAACAATGCAACAATGCTTGATGTGACTGAAAATCATTAAAAAGATAACATCTTCCAACAAGCAACAAATTTCAAAACCTTGGTCTACATGTGTTTTTCACTCATTGGCAAAACTTCAAAACACAATCTTTGATCAAACAAACTCCATGCACTTCCAAGACAAAACTGAAAAACATTTGACAGTGGGAACTTGCATCATTGCCTCTCGAAGGAAGATATTTTATTTTGGAACCCCTTTTGACTCTTTAGTCTATCTTTATTTCTTCTTTTAGTCTCACTGTGGCTGTATTAGAAACTTTTTCAAAATGTCCACCTTGCATGTCCTTTCAAACTCTTACAATCTGTCTCAATACGTGTGGTCTACCCACCTTTTTATAAAAACTTGATTCCTAGCTCACTATCAGGGCATTCTAACCCTCTGACACTGGAATCATTTACTTCCACCAAACACAAACAACACTTCTACCTAAACACACTCACTTGAACAATCTGAGACTCCACCTGACACTATTGGGAAACATTGATGAAAGTTAAGACATAACCACATGGTTAACACAAGATGCAACAAGTACACCTCTAAAGGGTCAAAAGTGCCTCCTAAATTGACACACTTTCAAGGAGAAACATCTCGCAGTTCCCTACTCAATCTAGACTCTCCACAAATGTATAGAAACACTCGTGAATGGAGTGCAGCTTTTGAAGAATATGACAACAGAAAAATCCAAAAGCACAAAGATCTAGATGAGAATGAAGAAACCACCTTTGAACGTGATCCATTTGGATCAGACATTGAGGGGGAGATCCCTGAAGATGAGTATGATAAACTCAAACAGAGTAAGAGGTTTCACAAGGTATTGGAAAGGATAATTGATGATGATAAAGAGAAATACTTCCTCCATTTGGCATCCACAGGCCTAAAATTACCCCCAGATTATGATGTGGAGAAACTTAAAGAAAAGGAGGTACCAACTCCTATATCCATTCTCACCAAGCAACTCACTTTGATGCAAATAGAGCTTGCAAACCTCAAACAGGAGAAAGAGAAACCCAAAACAAAGTACTCTTTGGATGCCATTTGTCCATTCCCTTTTGACAAAAGTATCACAATGGTTTCATTCCCTCCTAACATAGTGAGACCAAAATATGACAAGTATACAGGGGAGACTGACCCACATGATCACATCAGAGAATTTTGTGCTCTAAGGATAGAATACATGCATGAACCTACATTCCTCATGTGACTATTTCTAGGAAGTCTAGGAGGTAATGCCATGGAGTGGTTCTCAAAGCTGAACCCTAAGGTCAAAATGTTTGAGGAGCTAATTCAACGATTTATCCAGCATTACTCCTATAACATACAAAATGATGTGACCATGGTGAATCCATGTAATACTAAACAAAAGACTGGTGAATCATTTACACACTTCCTACAAAGATGGAGGAAATTTTTTGCACGATACTCAAGAGCTATCCCCAAATCTAAGAAGATGGAAATCTTCGTTAATAACTTGGTACCAGAATTGAACTATGCATTGCAAATGCAAGAATCCCCTAGCTTCAACAAAATGATCAAAAATACCATCCATATCGAAGAAGTTATGGTCATAAAAGGGGAGATCACTCTTCAAGGTGAAAACAAATCCAAAAACTCCAACTCCAAGCCTAAATGGTGGAAGCAAAACAAAAAAAATTTCAACGATGGCGTAGTAGATGCATCCAATGTTGGTCCTAAACCTGAGGTATTCAGTCTCACTAACAGTATGCAAGAAAGCAAGGATGCCAAGGTAACAACTCCCATACCCAAAGAAAACAATAATAATAGAAAGGGTCAGACATGGACTTCAAAACCTCAAAGAACATTTACTCCTTTGGGAGAACCCCTTGAGACTATTCTCAAAACACTTATGGATAAAAAAGTTCTCACTATCCTAGGTTCCAAACCATGGGAACCAATGGTCAAACCCAGATGGTGGGATGATAACTCCTACTGTGTCTTTCAAAATAACAAAGGACACAAGACTAACAATTGACTTAAGCTCAAATATGTCATTCAAGACCTCATTGAAGAAGGTAAGATCAAAGTGGATGGACACACTACCAATGAAGATCATATAGCATTCAATAAACCATTCCCTAATTACAAAAAAGGGGAAAAGGTAATGAAGTAAACTACACCTATTCCAACAATGACAATGTGATCAATATGTTAGACATTAAAACTAAATCAATTAATGTGGTCACAATCAAAGGTGTTTCATTCCACTCAAATGTAGTGACACAGAGCCAAGCATAGGTCACAATCAAAGGACCCCCAAAACCATCATCAACTTCCAAGGTTCCTATCATTACTATTCCTAAACCAGCAGTGAAACATGTGGTTACTATTCCTGGAGCAAAGTATGACTTGGTGGACCAACTACAATGAACCTTTGCCAAAATTTCCATTTTTGAGTTGCTCAAAATATCCACAATACATAGGGAAATCCTAGAACAAGCCTTACATGTTGCTAACATCCCAAAGGATATTGATATAGACAAATTTCAAGTGATGGTCAATCACATCTCAGTGCCACATTACCTCTCCTTTTTTGAAGAGGATGATAATTCATTGAAACATCCACATAATCAACCCCTCCATATCAAATTCCTCATTCATAAATCCTGTGTTAGACGTGTGTTGATAGATGGAGGTTCAGGATTGAATATTTGTACACTTAATCTCATCAGAAAGATGGATCTTTCAGAACAGACCATTGACTCTAGAAGCAAAATAACTATCAAAGTTTATGATGAGGAAGAAAGATCCTCTAAAGGACTTATTGTTCTACCTATCAGAGTTAGACCAATTGAGAGGAATGTCACATGTCAAGTTCTGGATCTACCCTTAGCCTACAATATACTATTGGGAAGACCATGGATTCATGAAATGTAATATGTGCCATCCACTTATCACCAGTGTATAAAGTTCCCACATAATGGGGTGGAAGTGACAATTCCTGTAGATGCTAACTATACTTGTAATAATATCAAAGTAGGTAGTATGATCCCACATAACAAAGAGGCTATAGATGCAATTGCTCCAGAAACTAACAAGGACATGGTTATAAAAAATTTTGGCAAAATCTTAAAACTTGAAGAAACAGGTATGGGAGAATACAAGATGGACCTGACTCCCTCACTGACAGAACTTCTAGTGTCACCAAGATCCTACAAAAAGCCTTCCTCGACATTCACACCTACAACATCCAAGGAGCTAGAAGTACACAAAGAAACTAACATGGTAAAGGCATCCACATCTTCTTTAGATAAAATAGAAGAACAGGCAGTCTTGGATTGGCTTTACAAAGGAGAACCGGTGGAAGCTGAGGCCAAACATGTAGAAATATCCCCAGAACAATATGGAAAGGGATATGATGTCCTTAAATAGATGGGATACAAAGGAAAGGGACCTCTAAAGGACACAAGAAGAGGGCTTATTAATCCTATACCCATGGAATTCCATAATACCAGAGACAAGACGGGGCTGGGTTTAATATTAAAACTGATAAACCTACTTCAAAAGACAGTCCAACCTCAGACAAAAGAAGTGATGAAGTAGATGAACTAGAGTAGTGGTCATATGAAAGGTTATTACATGTTGGCATAGAGAATCCCAACTATCAAGGAGAGCACTATGTACCCAACTTTGAGGTACCACAAGATCTTCACACTCCTTTGTTAGCACAACCTCCCATTCAAGAAGTAGGAGACTCAACAATAGATGATTTAGAAATACCATTGATAGCAACAGCTATGGCAAGCACACCTTGACAACAAGATTTACATCCTAACTGGGGGCAGTTGGTCACAATTTCACATATCCTTGATCTACCACACTTTGATCCACAGGTAGCTAATCGGGTACATCAGATAACCATTGCTAAATACTTAAACAGATCTGATGATGAGTTCACTAACTCTCATGATTATGAATGGGATGAGCTATCTGTCACCACTTAAGATATTGAAATAGATACAATTCACATGTTTGTAGCTCCCTTAGCCCCTCGTGAACATTCTAACACTACTCCCAACAATATTGATATTCCTGAAGCAAAGGAAGAGTTCCTTCCCCCAATCATTAATGAAGAGACTAGTGTTCTCATAAGTCTAGAAGAATTTTAGAGGCTACAAGCAAGAAGCCTCCTTTTATGGAGGGATGAAGATGATATTTCTACTGACGAGTCACTAGAGTTTGGTCTGCATATAACTAACAATGACCCTTTTTATGATAATCTCACTCTTATTGGTCTAAACATTGAAGAAATTAACTTAACAGAACATGCCATGTCAGTTAATGGTCTTGATGCTAACGCGATGTTGTCCTTCCCAGAGTCTGATTCCTTGTCTTTGATACACCTAGACCTCATTAATTGGAGTACCACAGATCCTACACCTATCATCAACTTTTCCAATGAATATACCCTAGATTGCTATCTCAATGCTTGTGAACCTTACCCTTCTTCCACCAATGCAAGGAGCATAAACATGTCATAGGAGGATATCAGGTTTCTTATTCAAAAATTGAAAAATAAAAAGAAAAAGGGGATTGGCGGTGAAAACCACGTTATGGTAGTGTCAGATCCTAAAATAGTAAAAATGAAAGACGTATCCAATGGTGAAAACCTCTTAGAGGCACCAAAGGATGAGATTCTTGATATTCTCCCCAAGAAATTTCAAGAAAGGTCTTCAGTGCTGATTGAACCAACACAGCTAGTAAATTTGGGCACCATTGAAGATCCTCAAGTAGTACACCTTGCACAATCTTTGTCAAAAGAAGAGAAGACACAGTTCATAGATTTCCTGAAGGAAAAGAAGATCAACTTTGCATGGTCTTATACAGATATGCCTGGACTAGATCCTAGTCTAATCATGCACCACTTATCTATAGCTCTAGGGATCAAGCCTATGAAGCAAAAAATTAGAAAAATGCATCCTCATGTTGCATTACTAGTAAAAGAAGAGCTAGAGAAATTGTTGAAAGCCAGATTTATCAAAGTCATTACCTACATAGGATGGATCTCCAATGTGGTTCCCATGTCTAAATCTGATAAATCTATCAGGATTTGTATGGACTTCAGACACTTAAACAAAGCATGTCCGAACGATGACTTCCCACTACCTAAAATTTACATGATCATAGACCTCACTACAAGCTACCAGATGTATTCATTAATGGATGGGTTCTTGGGCTATAATCAAATCAAAATTGCCCCTGAGGATCAAGAGAAAACTGCATTCACATGCTCATGGGGCATGTTTTACTAGAACGTCATGCCATTTGGATTAAAGAATGCCGGTGCAACATATAAAAGAAAAATGACTACTATATTCCACGATATGATGCATATAAACATGGAGGATTACGTGGATGACACCTTAGCCAAATCCAAAGAGAGGAGCACTCATATTATTGATTTACGAAAGATATTGGATTGAATGAAGCAGTTTGAACTCAGGCTCAATCCAAAGAAGTGTGCCTTTGGATTCCAATTAGGGAAGTTGCTAGGATTCATTGTTTCAGCAAAGGGAATTAAGGTAGATCCTGCCAAAGTTAAAGCTATTCTAGAGATGACTCGTCCATGTAAAATCAGTCAAATGAGGACATTGCAAGGGAGACTTCAATCAATCAGAAGGTTCATGTCACAACTTGGTGACAGAGCACAACTATTTACCAAGTTACTGCATAAAGGGGTCACCTTCAAATGGGATGAACACTGTGAAGCCAACTTCATAGAATTGAAAGGATACCTGGCTACTCCTCCTATTCTTATGGTGCCTATTCATGGAAAGCCATTACTCTTATATATTTCAACTATAGCTACATCATTGGGAGTATTGTTAGCACAAGAGGATGAAACGGAGAAAGAAAGATCTATCTACTACATCAGTAGAACACTAGTCTCCTATGAGCTCAATTACAACATTATTGAAAAAGCATGCTTAGCAGTCATCTTCGCCTCACAAAAATTGAGACACTACATGCTCTCACATATAGTATGGCTCATTGCTAAGATTGATCCTTTGAAATACCTCCTAACCAAAACAGCATTAACAGGGCATCTAGCGAAATGGGTCCTCATTCTAAGTGAATTTGACATTGAATATGTGGACAAGAGAGCTATTAAAGGACAATTCCTCGCTGACTATCTAGCTGATTCACCGGTTCAAGATGATGAACCTCTAAGGATCGAATTCCCTGATGAAACAATCATGCATCTAACTGAGTATCCATGGAAGATGTACTTTGATGGTTCATTCACTCAACAAGGCTCTGGAGTAGGGGTCCTATTCATAACTCCTCAAGGTTACAAGATTTCCAAATCTTACAAATTGATGTTTCCATACACCAAAAATATTTTATAATATGAAGCATTGGTAAATGGTCTTAAGCTAGCTATAGAGTGAAAGATTGTAGATTTACACGTATATGGTGACTCCCAACTAATTATCAATTAGGTCAATGGGGAGTATCAAACAAAAGATGAGAAGTTGATGCCCTACAAGAAACTGGTTGATGACCTAAAGAAGTACTTTATCTTCATCACCTTCTAGCAAATACCAAGATCAGAGAATAAAGTTGCAGATGCTATGGCTACCATAGCATCTATGTTACAACTAGAGGAACATCAATTCCTCTATGAATTCTTGGTGGAAGAATTATCCTATCCTTCCTTTGATACCCCTGAATACCAAGTAATCTATGCTTTGAACACCCCAGACCAATCTTGGTATACTAAGATCATTGCTTACCTAACTAACCAAACTATTCCCAATGATCTATCTTGAAATGAGAAGAGAGCCCTGATTAGGATAGCATCACATTATGTCCTCATAACAAATAACTTATATCAATGAGGTCTTAATGGTACGCTTCTTAGATATTTAGAACTCAAAGAGTCTGATCTAGCACGAAAGGAAGTCTATGAAGGTGTATGTGGATCACACTCAAACAAATTTTCATTAGCTAAGAAACTTCTCAGAGTAGGCTATTACTAGCTTATGATGGAAAAATATGCTATTCAATTCTTGAAAACATGTCATAAATGTCAGACACATGGAAATCTTATCTGTGCTCCTACCAGAGAACTTATACCATTTATTAGACATTGGCCATTTCAGCAATGGGCCTTTGACTTGGTTGGACAAATATATCCCAATTCTTCAAATGGACACAAGTTCATCATTACAGCCACTGAGTATTTCACAAAGTGGTTCGAGACTGTGCCGCTAATCAAAGCCACTGGCAAACAGGTGGCTATGTTCATTCTGAACTACATTATTTGTAGATATGGGATACCCTCTTTAATTGTAACAGACAATGGGGGCCAATTTAAAAATCAAGACATTGATGACATTTGTGAATAGTTCCATATCACTCAACATTTCTCCTCAATCTATTATCCTCAAGGTAATGGACAAGCTGAGGCACCCAATAAAAATATTTTGAAAATCCTACATAGAACTGTGAGTAAGTCTGGTAGAGACTGGCATCTACAACTGAATCCAGCACTATGGGCCTACATAACAAGCATCAGAACACCAACTGGAGCCACGCCATTTTCTCTAGTCTATGGCACTGAAGAATTACTACCTATTGAGGTTGAAATCCCATCTTTGTGGATATCTTTACAAGGTCTTGTTACTGATGAGCAATACTGCATCGATAGGGTGAATTTTTTAGACCTACTAGATGAGCACAAACAACTGGCATTTGATCATCTGAAAGTATATCAAGCACACATGTCCAAAGGGTACAATAAGAAGTTCAAGCCATGCAAATTTGAAGTGGGGGATCTCATCTTAAAGGAAAGTTTGAACCTAACTGGATGGGACCTTATGTTGTCACTGCTACTTTTGGGACTGGAGCTTATGAATTAGCTACACCTGAAGGAGACACTCTTCCATATCGTATCAATACTCTACATTTGAAGCAGTTCTACACTTGATATCCAGCTAGTAGGGCCTATACAGCAAAAAAAATTTAGAAAATAACAAAAACATTCAGAAAGTTGATCCTAAAGAAATCCAAAAATAATGGAAAATGTCCTAAAGAAAGGTATCCTTGGTGAAAACCTGGTAAACAGTCACCTTGATGCTACAAAAAAATTCAAAAAAGCAAAAATAGTAAAAAATTTGAAAAAGAGAAAAGTGCCTTGATGACAAACCTAGTAAAACAGGCATCTTGGTAGAAAAAAGAAAGAAAAGATCTTGCCAAGTGGTGAAAACATGGCAATTAGGCATCACTTGTGTTCTTCACTCCATCTATCAAAGTATCACTGATACTAAGCCTTCACAATTACACCTATGCTAGCTAAAATGCTGACTTCTTTTCCTAAACAACTATCTTATCCTTGCTTGGGATTTGTCTGCATTTCTGTCTTAGGGAACAAGTCATTCTGTACTGGGAGCATCTTTGCCAGTCTGATAGGTTGTGTCTGCTAGATCATCATAGGATGGTTTTTATTTTAATACGATGCTTTATGATACTTTCACTACCACCATCACTTTCATAACACAAAGGATGACACAAATATTGCACTAACATGAACAATGTTCCAAAGACCTGCATTGGATGGTAAAACAGGAACAAAGTTATACACAGACATGGAACACCATATTGCTTAAAATCTAAAATTTTGATTGTTGAATCTCTACTACGCTTGAAAAATGAATCAATAGTATTTCTCAATACTACCTAAATACAGTTTTATTTTTTATGGACTCGTGATGTTTAACTAGGGGCATCTAAGCAGTTATGAATTTTTATTTGATTCTCAATTGATGTTGTTATACTTTCCAAGCTACTCCATGATGTCTATGCAAAGACAAAGAATCACAAGGATAGGGGGCATAACTTTTTCTTGGTTTTCTGCATATGGTGGTTGTTCCAAATGATCCTATAAATTTCACCTAACTTGGATATTTATGGTAAGAGCTGCCACTATGGGTGGATAGCTACATATATCTCGATCCTTGTTATGTGTAAACTACGGTAAGGTTGGAACAATTTCCTTATCTATTTTCTTATTCAAATTTTTTCTAAGGTATACGAAGCATAATGTACCCAAGGATATGAATTTTCAAGGTCATTGTGGGTCCAATATCTTGCCTTACACAAAATCTGATATATTAAATGGAAGGTGACTATCTTGTCATCCTGGCTTCCATGCCTTGATGCCTAAGTCTATTTTTTACATTCCAATAAAACATAGTATTCATACTTTCATAATATTAGTGGGTATTAGTGATGGTTGTACTATCAGGTGGTATTCATTCTGAAAAGTGCCCAATGATGATAAAATGTTACAATATCTGCAAATTAGTGACAGTCCTAAGAGTCTGCATATAGATGCATTTACATATTGCATGATGCATTTTGAAAGCACAACATAAGGATTTGAGCTCAAACTCATTTTTATTTTTAATTCATCTGAAATCCAAGTTATTTACATACCCATGCTTCCCAAAATCTCTGATCTATCAGGAACAAAATTGAACTCACCTTTTCAAACGTGACTAACTTGGTACTCGTGTGTTTACTCTTAACACACCCCCTATTTCTTCACTTCTTCTACTCTATTCTTTCATTCTCCTACTCGATCACTGCAAGTGATACATCATTTCAATAGAGGGATTTCTTTTCTTTCCTTTGATTTTGTTCCTGAGGGGGCATGATCACACTATCATCAATCAAATTTTTGCTCGAAACAACATTAAAAATGACTTCGTTATCAAACAAACTAGGGGCATGAAAGTTTTTTGACTAAGTCAAGACTGTTGGATAGAAATATTTGGTTCTCATAAGCTGGATATCTTGTGTTTCCTCATTTTAAAATATTCTTATTAAAGCTCCTGGCAGCTTCTTACTCACTTTTGGATGACAACCAAGTTCAGAATTAGTATTATCAATCTTTGGATGACAACCAAGTTCAAAATTGGTATCTTTAAGATCTTTTATTGATCTTTGGATGACAACCAAGTCCAAAATTGATACTATTAGTTTAGTTCGATCAAGTGCAAGACTGATCTCATCAGGCATTTTGTTCAATCATGAGTGAAATTCTCAATCTTTCTAAAGTCAAAATCAAAAACTTTCTTTGAATCAATACGTTGCTCACACATCAATTCAAAGAGGGGCAAATGTAACCACCTGAATTAGGTATGCTCTAACCATAGACCCTATTTTTCCTAAGTGTAATCATACCCCCAATTATGCTCAAACAACTCTTCAATCAGCTGACATAATTCATTCGAATCAGTTTTAATCTCCAGAGTGATCTAATCACTAATTTACATTAATCACTTTAGCCAATTCAATCCAATCAAATCAATTCAAATCAATACCTGGCTAAGGTAATTAATTTAAAGGGAATTAAATAAAATCCTATTTATACCTCATTACTTGCAAAATCAATCCCCTAGCCTAATTTATTCAATTTGGCTATAGTCCTAATTAATTATTACAAAGCAAATCAAAGGCTTAAATGATTAATTAAAATTTCTATTATTGAGTGAATATGTTATTAAAACAATTCATTTCATTAATATTCCCTCAAACCTAACCAATCTCAACTACCCAACCATGAGTTCAAACTCATCCCAACCCCTTCTCACATGCTAATTATTTTTAAATTAGCTAATTAACCCTAATTAGCTGATCCCCCCTCCACTCATTCTCTCTCCTCCCATCTCTATCTCATTAATCACATCCCTTAATCCTAAAACCTAATCCTAAGCTACCCTTAAGCTTGTCACATTCCATTAAGGTGTGATTAGGAATTCAACCCTCCCCCTAAAGTCAAAGTTGTCAGGCTTGACTCTAAACCCTCACCCATGCTTCTTAAACCCTCACCCATACCTCATTAATGTTTTCATAAATGAAGCATTAATGGCTCTTGTAACACCCCAAAATTGGCATCTCACAACTCTAACCAATTTTGTTGCATTTGTCATTCTTCTGAACCATCAAAGTCCTATTGTACTAGGCAATTTTGAGTTTTAACTAACTCTGCTCGACCTAAGTGTCAAATGCAGAAAATCCTAAATTTGCATTAATCATACATCATGTTTAATTCTTAAATATCTATTGGCTAAATAAACTCTATGATTGAATTAATTTAATTATAAAGTCCTAGCACTTTAATTAAATTAAATTCACCCT
>MU228480.1:36352-49887 GCA_018584345.1 Thuja plicata
GAGAATTGACCTTACACAAGGAAAATAAACAAGGGTCTTCTTCCTCAAGCAAAGATAAATCCAAATTTCCCAACAAGAATCAAAATGTTGTGAATGATGGTGTTGTAGACAATGTGACTGCTAAGCCCTCCAAGGATACCTTTAATCTCACTACCACAATGCAAGCGGCCAAAGCCACTGAAAAGGCTACGAAAAAATATAAACCAAGTACTTCACAATTTTCTAGATCTAAACCTTGGACTCCTTGGCCCAAGCATGAATTAACTCCTTTAGGAGAACCTCTCGAGGCAGTTTACAAGACTCTTGTAGACAATCTTTTACTTACTCCATTAGATAATCCATGACCTTATGATCTACAACCAAGACCCTCTTGGTGGAATGAATCCACTTATTGTGATTTTCACCAAAACAAAGGTCATAAAACAGGTACTTGTTTCAAACTATGCCATAAAATCTAGGATCTCATCGATAGTGAGGTTATTGCTGTGGGAGGTCACAACAAAAATTCTGATCACCAAGCTTTCAAGGACCCATTTCCTCCTCATGGAAAAGGTGAATCATCTAAAGGCAAAAATGCTGATGCTAAGGTCAACTATACTTACACCAATAATGACAATGTCATTAATATGGTTGAACCTGTTGATACCGAGTATTGTAATGTCATCATTCTCAAGGGAAAAGAAGATACTTCCAAGTCTAAAATGCCTTTCATTTTGTGAGGGTCTGCACCTCAGTCTTCTGAACAAGGTTAGTCTCAAGTTAGCGCTAATGTTGTTACTTGATCTCATGCTAAAATCATTCTCAAAGGCCCTAAGCCTTCTATATCTACATCAACTCAACCTTCAAACAAAGCTAAGGTTGAATCTATTACTAAGAATCCCAAAGTGGGTTCCTCATCTAATGCTATCAGTTACAACATTCTTAATCAATTGCAATGTACTAATGCTTAGATAACTATTTTTGAGCTCCTAAAAATCCCCCCTTCTCACAGGGAAATCCTAGACAAAGCCTTCACTAAGGAAAATGTCCCAAAAGATCTTGATCTTGATCGGTTTCAATCTATGGTAGGTCACTTGACCTCCTCACATTACTTATCTTTCTCTAAATAAGATGACCATTCTTTGAGTCATCTGCATAATAACCCACTACACATTGAAGTCATGATTGGTCCCAAGCGTGTTCGCCATGTTCTCATAGATAATGGCGTTGGTCTAAATATTTTCTCTGCTAGTTTCCTTATTGAGTTAGGCTATGGTGAAGATTCCATTGATGCTCGCAAAAATATTACCATTAAAGCCTATGATGAGGAAGAACATAAATCTAAGGGGCTAGTTGTATTGCCAATAAGAGCTGGTCCTATTGAACATGATGTTATCTATCAAGTGCTTGACATCCCTTTGGCATACAATATTCTGCTAGGAAGGCCATGGACCCATGAAATGCAGGCTGGTCCTTCCACATACCACTAGTGCATTAAGTTCCCATTCCAAGGTTCTGAAGTGACTATACCTGCTAATACACGCTATGATTGTAATGCTCTCACCAAATCTGCTGACATCCTTGTGCCTACCAATAGAGAATCTATTGAAATTCTTGAGGATAAATTAAAAGAAATGGAAAAGAGCTTGACACTCAAAGAAACTGATATGGGAGGATATCAGATTGAACCTGTGATATTTATCACATCTTTTCCTTTGTCTCCCCATTCTTATGGGAGACCTTCTGAGAACACTAAACCATCTACAATTCCTCCTCTGACAAATTATGGTGGCACCTTTGTACAAGCCACACTATCATTAGAAGAAGAAGCTAAAAATAGAGCTATCAAAGCTTGGATCTATAAAGGAGAAGACAATTCTGAAAATACACCTCCTTATGACATAAAACCTAAGCAATATGGAAAAGGTTTATCTATTATGCAATTTTTTGGCTATAAAGGAGATGGTCCCATAGGTGCGAATCATAAGGGGTTGATTGCACCACTTGAAGCCATTGGTCGCAGGACACGTGACTCTACAGGTATAGGCTTCCAGAAACTCACATTCCAATTGGGAATAAACAAGTTTGTACCCTGAGAAGATAAGAAACCAACGCCTGAAGAAACACCTAAAATTGTAGAACGTGAAGACAGCTCTAATGAGGATACTTTTCCTTATCCTATTCCACCAGACCTGGTAGCATTCTTTGCTGAGCCAGATAACTTTGTACAGCGTGTTAGTATAGTAGACACTGACAGTAATTTTGATACCACCACTTCAATTGCTCCATTAACTTATGAAGAATGGAAAGAAATATATACTCTGAATCCTGGTCATCACGATGATTTGTACATACCACCACATTTTCAAGAACAGTTTGACCAGGAATTCTAGTCACTTCTTATTACACAAAAGGCAGTTAATGCTACAAACACTACTGAGGTACCTAGGTCAAAAGGTGCTCATCTTACTATAGCAGAGGTTCTAGGAAGAACCCATCCCAACTGGGGACAAAGAGTTGATTTTACTCACGTTCTTGATATGAGACCTAATGATGAAATGGACTCCCATGAATATGAGTTTGACAGTTTATCCTATGCCACTTTTGATAGAGATACAAATACAGCTAATGCTTATGAAAACCTTCTCGAAGTAGGTGAATGGTCTAGTGTAGGGTCACATGATTCTGACTCCCTAGGTGTTAACATGTCATCTACTATGGTCATTAGGAATCAAAGGAATTCAACTATACCTCTGGATGAGATCACTTTGGGTCTCGACTTACTTGTCCATGCCTTTGATGATTATACTATGAATGCTCTTGAACCTATCACTCCTCTTTCCTTCACCATCCTAAGCTTATAGACTGGAACTCTACCTGCCCATCTAATGAAGTCCTTACATTCCAGAATGATTATGCTCTTATTTGTTACCTACACACTTTTGAACCTGTAACGTCTCCTACTAGCGAAGAAAGTGTCAATATGACCGAGGCGGACATCAATTATATTAGTCACAAAATAAAAAGAAGAAAAAATAGGTGCTCTGATGGTGAAAACCACCTTGTGGCAGTATCAGAGCCTAAAATAGTCAAAATAAAAGACGTATCCAAGGGTGAAAACCTCTCTGAGGCACCCGAGGATGAGATACTTGATGCCCTCCCAAGTCATTTTCAGGAAAGATTATCTGTTCTTATTGAACCAACTCAACCTATCAACTTGGGTATAGAGGCAAAACCTCAGATTATTCACTTGGCACAATCACTATCAGAAGCAGAAAGAGAGGAATTCACTATATTCTTCAGAAACAAAAAGATTAACTTTGCATGGAAATATTCAGATATGCCTAGATTAGACCCTAATCTAATCATGCACCATTTTTCCATTGCACCAGGTATTAAGCCCGTCAAGTAGAAGCTTCACAAAATGCATCCACATGTAGCTCTACTTGTCAAAGCTGAATTGGAGAAATTGCTTAAGGTAGTGTTTATCAGAGTAATTGATTATGCCGAGTGGATCTCTAATATTGTTCCAGTATCAAAACATGATAAATCTATAAGAGTCTGCACAGACTTCAGAGACTTGAATTTGGCATGTCCTAATGATGATTTTCCATTGCCTAACATTGATATGATCATAGATATGATAGTTGGGTATGAAATGTATTCACTAATGGATGGTTTCTTTGGTTATAACCAAATAAAAATTGTGCTAGAGGACCAAGAGAAAATAGCTTTCACATGTGCCTAGGGCACCTTCTATTGGAATGTCATGCCCTTTGGACTCAAAAATTCCGGTGCTACGTATCAACGAGCAATTACCACTATATTTCATGACATGATGCATAAAACAATGGAAGATTATGTGGATGACATTTTGGCTAAGAACATACACCGAAAGAAACATCTTGCTGATCTAGGTCCTATACTAGATTGTATGGAACAATTTAGTCTGAGACTTAATCGTAAGAAGTGCGCATTTGGCGTAACATCTGGCAAACTACTTGGCTATATCATCTCTACTAAAGGTATTGAAGTAGATCCTAAAAAACTACAAGCTATTCTGGAAATGCCGCCACCTAAAAAAATTAGACAAATGAGAGGTCTTCAGGGCCGATTGCAGTCTATCGAGCATTTTATCTCTCAACTGGCGGACAATTCACAACCATTTACCAAAACTTTACACAAGGGTGTGGCTTATCAGTGGAACAAAGAATGTGATGAAGGGTTCACACAAATCAAACAATATCTGGCGAACCCACCTATCTTGATGCCTCCCATTCATGGGAAGCCACTTATACTTTATATATCTACTATGGATACATCATTGGGTATCTTATTGGCTCAAAAAGATCAACACAAGAAAGAACGGTCTATTTATTACATTAGTCGAACTCTAGTCTCATATGAAATGAAATACTCTATTATAGAGAAGGCTTATCTTGCAGTGGTGTTTGCTTCACAAAAATTGTGGCACTATATGCTAGCTCATACTACATGTCTAATTGCTAAAATTGACCCTCTGAAATATTTACTCAGTAAAGCTACCCTCACCGGTAGACTAGCTAAATGGGTCATGCTTCTCAATGAGTTTGATATTGAATATGTTGAAAGGAAAGCCATTAAGGGCCAAGCAATAGTAGATCAGTTGGTAGAAGCACCTCTAGTTAATCATCAACCATTGCACATTGAATTTCTAAATGAATCCATATTACTTCTAACACATCAGTCATGGACTATGTTTTTTGATGGTTCATTTACCCAACAGGGGTCAGGTTCTGGGATCCTATTCATTACACCTCAAAGGTACTCATTACCAAAATCATACAAGATGTTGTTTCCTTATACGAGCAACATTGCTAAGTACGAAGCCCTCATTAATAGTATGAAGATCGCCCTTGAGTGGCGTGTGGATGAACTAAATA
Organism: Thuja plicata; assembly: GCA_018584345.1. Taxonomy (NCBI): domain Eukaryota; kingdom Viridiplantae; phylum Streptophyta; class Pinopsida; order Cupressales; family Cupressaceae; genus Thuja; species Thuja plicata. The sequence continues at coordinate 41,254 of MU228480.1, forward strand.
TTCTTGGAGATTCCCAGTTGGTCATTAATTAGGTCAATGATATCTATCAGACAAGGGATGAAAATTTGATACCATACAAATGGTCAGTTGATGATCTTAAATAGTATTTTACTCATATCACATTTCAACAGGTTCTGAGAGTAGATGATAAAGCAAAAGATGCCATGGCTACTCTGGCCTCTATGCTGCAAATGCCTGAAAATGATTTTAGACATGTATTCCTAGTGGAGACATTACGCTACCTAGCCTATGACTCCCCTAATTCCCGAATGATCTATTCTATCATAGGACATGATTCATCCCGCTACCATCACATCTTTTCCTACCTACGTGACCAGATTGTTCCAGACACTTACTCCTGGAATGAGAAACATCACCTAATCTGTAATGTTTCATGGTTCGTCATCATCGCTAATGACTTGTATAGACGTGGTCTAGACGGTACCCTTCTTAGGTGTTTAGAACCTGATGAGTCCAAACAAGCATTAGTAGAGGTGCATGAAGGCATCTATGGGTCACACTCTAACGGCCTGACATTGGCTCGTAAACTTATTAGAGCTGGTTACTACTAGCCATATATGGAAAAAGAAGCAACACACTTTGCTAAGTCCTACAAATAATGTCAATTACATGGAAACCTGATTCATGCTCCAGTCAAGGAGTTGATTCCATTCATTACTTTCTGGCCATTTCAACAATGGGCCTTTGATTTGGTCAGACAGATCTACCCCTCGTCCTCCAATGGACATAAGTTTATCATTACAGCTATGGATTATTTTACTAAATGGGTGGAGGCAGTCCCTCTCACCGTTGCCAGTGGAAAAATAGTAGCAATGTTTATTCTCAATTACATCATCTGCATGCATGGTGTACCCTCAGTGATTATCACTGATAATGGGGGACAATTTAAAAACAAGGATTTGATAGAGCTATGCTCTAAGTTCAAAATTACTCAACACTGGTCTTCCATCTATTACCCTCAAGGTAATGGACATGTGGAAGCTTCCAACAAAACAATCCTGAAGATCCTACACCGCACAGTACATAAATCTGGATGAGATTGTCATCTCCGGATCAATCCAGCTCTTTTGGCATATAAGAAAAGTATAAGAACACCAACAGGGGCTACTCCCTATGTGTTGTTTTATGGATCAGATGTTGTGCTACCTATTGAGGTTGAGATTCCTTCTCTACAAGTCTCTCTAAAAGGCCTTGTTACTGATGAAGATACTAGAATATCTCAGCTACAAGACCTAGAATTACTTGATGAAAATCACCAAGTGTCATTCGATCACCTGAGAGCATACCAGAAGAGAATGTCTAAGAGCTATAACAAAAAGGTTAGACCAAGGGACTTCCAAGTGGGTGACCTCATTCTGAGGGAAAACCCTAAGAATCAGCAACATTGGATCCAGAAAGGAAATTTTGAACCAAATTGGCTTGGTCTATATGTTGTTACTGCAGTGTTTGGGTCTGGTACCTATAAACTCTCTACTACTGAAGGAGAACAACTCAAAGAGCCCATCAAAGCTCTTCATCTAAAGCGGTTATACAGCTGAGACATCTTTAGTGTGCTCATGTATATATTAAAGTCCTGAAAAAATTGATCATCTTAGTGAAAACCTAGCGATAGGTGCTTTGATGTATCTCCAAAAAAATTTATATATTCCAAAAATACAAAAAAATAAAAAAATTGAAAAATACAAAAAAAAAGAGAAAAAGAAAAAATAGTGCCATTGATGAAAACCTGGCAAACAGGCATCATGGTAGTAAAACAAGAATTTCTGCCAAGAAGGTGAAAACCTAGTAAATAGGTGCCTCTTGTTCCATAATGCTATACCTATCATAGCACCACTTGGCTTCACGCATTTGCTTTCCTGCTTTCCTACTTACATTTTCTTTCAGTTCCCGTCAAGACACCAACTCACATGGATTAAAACTGGTCATACTCTCAACTCTCCTGATCTAGGGGACACTATTCTATTATCTTTTCGGTCTTCTTTGTGATGGTCCTAGTGGTTCTCACTGCATCTACCTACTATCACTTAGCTTATACTGAGTTCTCTCTTCGTGAGAATCTCCCTTACATTAGTCACCAGTGGTTCTCACTGTGTCTGCCTACTAATGTGTAGCTTATACCATGATCATTTTATTTGAGCATCTCTCTCATGTCAGTCACTAGTGGTTCTCATTGCATCTACCTACTATCGTTATTCTATTGAGATTTCTCCCATTCATCACTATTGGAGTTATACTCACATGCTCTATCCATTGATACTTAGTCTTGACGACTTAATGCTTTAGTTTGTACGTATCTTTTGGTCACTTTTGTGACACTCTGGTTCCTTTGTGAACCCTCTTGACTTGTCATTAATTCAGTGCCATACGCTTGGGGGTAATCAAATCTTGTTTGTCCTTGCAACATAAGTCAAGTTAGTCATCATTACTTGGGGGCATGGGCCCCCCATTTGATCATATCTTTGGTTTACACCCGAGTCAGTAATCTTGTCACTTCTCAAGGACAACTCTCTACTGACACAAACTAGTATTTTTCAACACCACCATAAACATTGTTTTTTAACACTATCTTTGGACACATCTGTGTTTTTCAACACATCTCGGATATCTCAATGTAAACATCTTTAGATAACCATCAAACACAATGCACTCACAAGCACAACGGTGTTTTTCAACACCTCATACACATCCACATTCACAAACTTTGAAACATGCTAAGCTATGATTGAATATTTCTTTGTATGTTGTCTATTCTTATGGATTTCATTGATATTTTCTTTGTCTATTGCTTTTTGGTGTAGTCCCGATGATCCGACAACATCAAATAAATAGGGTGTATGTGATAAGAGCTCCCGTAATAAGGTGGAACAGCCTCACATCCCTCGATCTTGTTTATTTGTATGCCATGGTGAGGTTGGTACTATCTCCTTACTTGTTAATGCTCTATTTTTTATTTGTTTTGTTCATTATTGATCTGTTTGTTTACACATAATCGCACTCATGGTTATCTTGGCTTTGAATGCCTCGATACTGGTGTACTCTTGCAACATTAACTGAAAATGATGTTTAGGTCATCTTGGCTTTTGTTCCCTGGTGCTTACGTTCATTTCCTACATTTCATTCGATGATAAGTGATATTCATATCCTTATGGTTGCATTGTGGCACCAGTAAGGGTTGTATCAACTTTGATGTTCCACAAAATGCTCAATGATGATAAACATACGATGGGTCTCACAACCATGTCCTAGAATTGTACCTTCATACTGTATTTAGCATAGGATTGCATTTTCATTCTAGACTTGCATTGTGACAATAATTCAGTGTTCTCTTCATTGCATTCTTCTAGGTTCATACTTTGGAGAGTTTTTCTTCACCGTTCGCATTTCATCATGACTGCACAAGTGTTCGATCCTCACTCTCGTATCTTTACGTGTTCTTTTGGTTAACATTTGTCATCTTACATGAGATGTTAGTACCATACATATTCATATTCACAATTCATAAATACCTATGCATTACATTTACATTCTCATTTCTACTTTGCATTTCCATAAATCATTCACATACATCTTTACATCTAAATCATACATGTGCATTTCATACATTTATTCTAAACATGTTCATACATTTGTATACATTCTAATCATCTAACATCTAAGCATATAGGAAACACCTCATAAAAGACAATATACAAATGTGATGATACCAAAAGATGAGCTCATATATATATATATATATATATATATATATATATATATAATGTGTCGATACAAATACAAAATGGTGCTACTCGAGCACAATCTATCTCAAAATAGTGATATACTACAAGAATGCCCACGCATCAGATATACCCTATGATCTCATCTATCTATCTATCAAAATAGCCTAACTCTGGCACTCTCCCTCCTCACCTGGCGGAGGTGGAGGTGGGGCCCTATCTGGTGGTGGTGCCATCGCACTCCCTCTGACCCTCTTGCATATCTCGAGAACTAAGCCACTTGCGATGCCTCATCAAGCACCACACCTATATATGACACATAATAATATGCAGTCCATGCTATCTGATGTCACACCTCCTCCTGTGTAGCCCGGAGTTTCTCCCGGAGATCTTGTATCTCCCTAACTCGGTCCATGAGTCATGCATCTTGCACTGTCACCTCTATAGTGAGGTCCCCCACCTATCTAGTGAGCTGCCTCACTCTCTCTTGCATATGTCGCTATGGGTCCTATGTTGTCTCCTGCCTTTCCTCCTGTGCTATGTCCTACATAGGCTGATCCTCCTGCATAGGATCCTCCTGCTGGGCCTCCTCCTATGGAGGTACCTGCTGCTGCTCAGACAACTATGCTACAGTCCATCTCTAGGACTGCCTAGTACTACCACTGCCACCAGCTCCTACATCCATCCCCATATGTCAGGTAGGGATGTCCATCTATACTGTTCGGGGTCATGGACCCTACTGTGCACTCTACTATGGAGGAGGCATCGGTACCTACTATGCCACTTGTGGCTGAACAACCTACGGAGGTACCACCTTTCCTCTACCTATTGTACCCACTGGATCTATAAACCTCAGGAAAGGGTGCGTGATGAAGTGCTCCCTGTACTCGGTAGTGACATCGGCATCTACTATATCCTTGAGGTAGTCCCACTGAACTGGGACCAATGACCGGATGTCTATCATGGTATGCCCCTGGTCCAGTAGTGTACCCCAACCCCTCCTCCCCTTGTCGACAAATCTCACATATATCATGTAGTCCTGTGAGATAACATGTGGGCGATCGAACTACCACCATACCTGCCTCTGTAGAAATCTCTCAATGACTGTAATGGTGTGACCAATCATCGCACAAGAGAAAAACATATGACTCAGCTGCTCTGTTGCATCATCCCACACCTCTATAAGCCTCCATGGCCGCCATATCACGGCTACCAAATCATCAAGCTACGCTCGTCACTGATCCACCTTACCCAGCGCAGGCTAAGTAATCATACCTCTATATTTGTAGATATAAAGCTCCAAGGGCTGCCTCATATCCTCGCATATCAGCCTAGTGACAGGAAGATTCTCCCAGGCCCACACCTATAAAACAAATACCCCGACGACCATACTCTTTGCCTCTCTGTAGATGACCTCATTCATCTCATGATACATTTGTGCAAGCATACACTGGCCCCATCCATAGTGTCGGGGTCATGCCATCATCAGCTGTAGCATCCTACCCCAACCGCACTCTAGACCATGCTATCCATGATCTAGCATCAAGTAGCACCCCAGGAAACATGCTAGAACCACCGGCAACCTGTGGGTCATCCCATATGAAATGATCAGATCCTCCCATGGGATCGCTCTGCCCATCACGAGGTCATCCTGAAAGACCTCTCTCAAAGCTGTTGTGCCCACCTTGGGTTGTGTCTCGTACTCAACTCTGGTCCTGACAAATGGTATCCTTAAGATCTGGTAAATATCCTCTGGATTGATGTCATCTCCCCATGTAGCAAGTAAAATGTGTTCATTTTTGAATGGAAATGCTCAACCAATGCACCCAATAGTCCGTGATTTACCCAAATCTCAGGTATATCACATAGTGTGCTCAAATCCAATGTGTCAATATGTGTTGTCTCAACATCATCTAGCTGAGATATCAACCTGCTGATCGCTGGATGATGTGATCTGAATGCAATATTGGGAAAGTCAACCTGCAAAACATACGAACAACTGAGCATGATCAGCAATCTACGATAATTGAAGCATAATGCGATAATAAAGTATTCAAGACATCCTACAGACATTAACGATGCTAATGCAAAAGATTTTGAACGTGATGCAGACTGATTTCATGCTGATTCTGACCACTTTTTCTCATGCAAAGGGGTAGAATTTCACACGAAGAATTTCCCTTTCGCGCAAAGAAGTTCTTCGACTCGTGTGAGATTTATGTTTTGCGTGAGCTTTTTTCACAGTTCGCGCGAGAAAATGCCTTCCCATAGGGTTTTTGGCATGAAAGTGGGTACTCCCAAGCGCGAGACTTCACACCAAGTGGCGTGAAAAGTAGTTTCTTTGCATGATATTTCCCTATGGGTCGCGCGAAGACCCGTGACCCAAAACTTAAAAATGTAAAAAACGTGCAAAAAATTGACCAAAATGAAATAAATCTGAATTGCAGAGGGGTTTATCGACCACTTACAGTTGGTTCGTACGCTGCGGGCTGGCTATGTCTCCTAGTTCACTCAAATCGATGACTGCTATAGGGGACCACCATTTTTGTCTTCTTCTCAGAGCTCAATTTACAAAGTCAAAGGGTTCAAATGATTTTGAAAATGACCCTTTTGTCCTTATATAGGTTTTGACCTAATTTTTCAAAGTTCTCCGTTTTGCGCAAAAATTGCACCACTACCTAATTTGACCATCCTGAATCCATTTTCATGATCGAAATCAAAATTTGACACTTTAATGTAGCTCAAAATTACATTTTAAAATTTTCAGGACCGATGCGATCGGACGCTTGTGCAGTCAACTTTCTGATGTCGCTTTCTTGGCAGACTCTTATCATATCATCATTTTCTAAAATCTTTGACTTTTTTCCTCAAAAGTCAACTTTGGTCAACCTTAGTCAAACTTGGTCAACCAGACCTCAAAATTGCTCAAAATTGATTATGAATCTTCTGAATTCTTTCGTAATCTATTCTGAGTTTTCTTGATCTTCGGCTCAACATCTATCTGTGATTTTTCGCTCTCCATCATCCTTATGGCATGTCATCTTTCGATTTCTCTCCCGAGGGGGCAGGATGATTACATCATTAAATCTATTTCAATCAATCTGATCTGATTTTCAAAAAAATTTCATCACTTGGGGCATATTTAGCTTTTCGTACCTCACGGTCAAAACTAGATACTCCACAATCAATAAGGGCATCTTTGTTCCTTACATATTATCATATTTTCAAGCATCTGAGCAATCTAACTCAGACTCTTGAGGATCAAGCTCTGTTCTAGAGATGATTCTCAAAATCTATCTTTTGGGACAGGTATCAAGACAATCTAACCCTGACTCCTGAAGGTTAATCCTCATTCTGGGGATAACCTTGTGAAAGATATCCATCCATCTTTTGAGACAGGTATCGGGGCAATCTAACCTTGACTCCTAAAGGTTAAGCCTCATTGTGGGGATAACCTTGTGAAAGATGTCAATCTTTTTACCTTCTTTTGGGATAGGTATCGGGGCAATCTAACCCTGACTCCTGAAGGTTAAGCCTCATTCTAATAATAACCTTGTGAAAGAGGTCAATCTATTTATTATCTTTCGAGATAGGTATCGGGGCAATCTACCCCTGACTCCTGAAGATTGAGCCTCATTCTGGGGATAGTCTTGTGAAAGATATCTATCTAAACCAATGTCTTGGCAATCTAACCTAAATATTGGGGGACTAAGCTTCATTCTGGAGATAGTTCTAAAATCTTTGCTGACTATCTTTTGGAACAAGTATCGGGGCAACTCTAACCCCGACTACTGAAGGTTGAGCCTTGTCTTGGGGACAGTCTTGTGAAAGATATCTATTTGATCAGCGTCGTGGCAACCTAACCTAGACTTTGGAGAGTCAAGCTCTGTTCTGGAGATGGCTTTGTAAACTTTGCATGATCAATTTTCAAATCTTTTCTTCGATGCTTCAGGCATCAGACTATTCTTTGAATCAATGCACTGCTCGCACATCAATTCATAGAGGGGCAAAATGTAACACCTCAAAATTGGCATCTCGCAACTCTAACCAATTTTTTTGCATTTGTCATTCTTCTGAACCATCAAAGTCCTATTGTACTAGGCAATTATGAGTTTTAACTAACTCTGCTCGACCTAAGTGTCAAATGCAGAAAATCTTAAATTTGCATTAATCATACATCATGTTTAATTCTTAAAAATCTATTGGCTAAATAAACTCTATGATCAAATTAATTTAATTATAAAGTCCTAGCACTTTAATTAAATTAAATTCACCCTCTTTAGCTGAGACACATGAAAAAGAATTAAACAATATTTAATTATTAAATAAATATCCTCATTTTCAATAATTGAATTTAATTATTCAGATAATTGAGAAAAAGCAATTATGAGGTCATATTTATTTAATTAATTAGATAATCTCTCAAAAAGCTTTCTTCTATTCAGAATTGGAAGCTTCTCTTTAATTCTGCTTTAAAGAGAAATAAAACATTTAAATTCAAATAAAACAATTAAATCAAAGAAAGAAAATAGCTAAAGTAGGAAGAAAACAATTTATTGAATTATTTTCAATAAATCTTTCTATTTTTAACTGGCTTTTTTATCTGTTTTATTTCAAAGAGGAAACTTTCCATTCTAAACAACCTTTGAGTCTATAAAAGAACTCTCATTCTTCATTCAAAGCCCCCACTCACTTTTGCATTGTTAGAATACTGAATTATTGTCTCATTTGCTTTCTAATCTCATATAGAATAAATTTCATATTGCAATCAGATAGTTTCAATTTCTAGACTAATTGCATTGAAATCATGTCTTAGCTTAATCTCTCATATTTCATTTCTTAGTATAATCTTGCATTGTATTGCATCCATCATGATAAATCCTTCGTTCCTAGATTG
>MU228480.1:51210-73550 GCA_018584345.1 Thuja plicata
GCAGCCCTTCTAGAGTCTTCTCCCCTTCCTCCATTTCTCCTATAAATAGGATGGATTTTGAGCTCAAATGGCCCTTGATTTTATGAAATATATTGTTGTAATGCTCCTAATTTTGAAGTGTTGAAAGAATCATTATGCTGCCCATATTTGGAGAATTGAAGGAAAAATCTCATGTTGCTCATGTTTTAGGGATTTTCATAGTGATTTCTAGCTTCTTTCTACTTTATATTGTTATAATCTTCATTTAGAACTAGAATGCATGTTTTTGAATCATTTAGATTACTTTTCATTTGAATTTTCCATTCTTAGGTTGTATTTGTCACTGGAATATGCATAATCTGAGGGCTATTATGTCATTTTTCATACTCCTCCTAGATAGGAAGCAATAGATCGATTTTGGTGATTGTTATGTTTGCTAACCCCTTGTTTTCACTAATGTAATGATTTATCAAAGTGTTGTGTCTCTTAACAGGTATGAAAATCACCAAAACACTCCTCAACTAGTCAGAAGGACTAGGCCCACCATAGCACTTGCTCATAAGCTCAACTTGGGTGAGCCTTCTTCAAAAGATATATCTAAGTCACCCCAAATAAGTACAACTCAAGAAAATCAACCAAAAGAGCAAGGATGACCCCATAAATCCTCAAAATTGAATCTGATTTTAAGACTAAGAAAGAGCCATAAAATAAGGGTCCTTTAGGTCTTGATGAATGTTATGTTTTTGACTTTGAAGGACTTGTAGGTTTTTAGGACACATTATCTGAACAATAAGGTGGACAGCTTGATGCCACGGGGATCTCAGCTCAAGAAATAGTTGGAAACCTTGATGGGGATGGAGATACTCAAGAGGAAATTCCCCATGATGCTCAAATTCCTACAACATATATAGAATAATGACAAGATAAGGATGAGGATGTGGAGGAAGATAAATCATAAAAGGAGGAAGAAAAACAACAAGAAACTACTAATGAACAAGGGAAAATATCAAAAGGGGAAGGATTTCACATTTCATAAAAAGAAGATAAAGAGAAAGAGCAAGAAACGGGGTTGTCAGAGGAGAAGAATCCTTTCAAAAAGGGAGAGAACAAAGTTCATCTTCCCATTCAAATATTGCAGCCATAGCTTCTCCATAGATACCTTCCATGACCCAACATGAGGAGGAATGGGTGGATGAAGGTAATTTGTTCAAAATTAAATCATATGAGCCCCTCTCTCTAAACACTAGGCCCACTTGGTTGACGAAGGCTATTCAACCAAAAAAAAAAACTTATCATGATATGGAGACAAAGGATCTCTCTGAGATAAGAAAGGTGTTCCACGAGAGAGAATCTAATCAGCAAGAAGTGTAGAGGATATCTTATGTAACTAAGTATGCAAGGGGACACTGGAAAGCACATGTGGTTGTCCCTCCCCAAGATAAACAAATAGAAGATGTTAATCCATTAGGATTTTATGCTAGAATAAGTGGATCTCAGAGTACCCACTTGTGAAGGGGAGAAGGCATTGATGATATTAGGGATTAGTTCATTTTTCAAGAGAATACATACATATGAGACATAGATTAGGGACTTAGAGGCCAAAAAATAAATTTTGAAGGAGTATAAAACTCAGCTAGTTGGTTCCATAGATCCTACCAACCTCAAAGCATCTCTATAGATAGAAATAGAAGCACAGGAAAATCCATCACAAGTGATCCCTTTTTTTAGAGCCTTTGAAGAATGGAAACAAGAAATCAAGCAGCTTAGGGAAGAAACGATAAGACAAATTTTGACACATTTCAAATCTATGGTCAAGGAGATGACTACTTTCAATTATATGATTACCAATGACCAGTGTATAGGTATGGAGGAGACTGCTTGATGTGGGAATATTTTCTCCCAACATTAAAAATAATGAAGGTGTAAATAAGTTAGTAGAGGCTCTCATTTTTTAGCAAGGAGAGGTAGACCAGTTGGATGTGTGGTTGAGGACTATTAAGTTAGCTATAAAGGACTATATGAAAAGGAAGAGCCTCATTGAGAAGAAGGAGATGCAATGATATCATTTATTCAACAAATTGAGGAGTTTATAATGTTATTGTCTTGCATCTTGTATCAAGATGGGGATAAAGAGAAGACATATAGTATTAATAATATTAATCATCAAGTTAAAGGGACTCTAGAAAGTGTGAACATGAAGAAAAATATTGACTAGATGCAAAAAATGAAGAAGGAACTGCTAGATATAAGGAACAATATGTATTAATTCCAATATACAGGTAAGAAGCTTAGAGTTTCTCATAAAAATTAGCAAGCTCAGTTGGAATACATGAAGCTTCCCTCTATTGGGGATGTCAATACAATTCTTTATAATTTCAATCAATCTTTCCCTAAGATTTTGGCACACCTATAAATAAATAAAAGTGTATTGGAAAGCCATGTCCTAGATTTTTCAAGTGACTGGGAATACAATGAGATACGTTTTTGCTGAGAATGATATTTTTATTATAGAATCTTCTTCCATATTCTTATTTTTGTATCTTCAGTTTTCCTTTGGGTCGAGAAAATAAAGAGAGGTGGTTTTCTCAATAATAAACTCAACCATTTTGTTGGAAAAACATATCTGGGCATCCACATTTGTTTATGTTAAAAAGCTAGTTCAACCCAAAATTCTAGTGCAACTTTAATTGACCGTGTTATTGAAATGACATAATGGCAAGGATTAAAGTGTCAAACCTCTTCACAAAGCATTAAAAGATTCTTCAAAATTTTTATTAAAGGTACACATGTGTGCACAGTAATATGAAAAATGAAAGGCCAAAGAGGTCAGTAAAAATGCTTAAAATTCTCAAAGTTCCAAGTTAGAAATGAAAGGGTTGATTCTAGAAATCTCTACCATGGCTATGGATGCCTAAAAAGTAGTAGATAAAGATTACAAGAAAACTCACAGGTAACTCTATCAGGGCTATGGATGCTTGCCTGGTAGAGGAGCAATATTTGGGGAACCTTGGTTGATATTGTAAAATACATAGTCTCTAACATAAGTCCTCTTGAGTGAATATACTTGAAATATATCAATAGAATTAATGCACATTGCACACACAGGAAGCTTATGCAAGGGTGTTAGTCTAGGATCCTGTGTGGAAGAGTCCATTTCTCATTTTACGACTAGTGGTAGTCCCTTAGTTTGGGTCAATTTGATTGTCATTTGTTGGTAAAGAAATGTTGTGGTCATTTCTCATTTGTCAAGATTATTTTTTGTGTCTACACAACCCATACCCCATTTTGACAATTTGGCCTTATGGGGATCCCCCCTTTTAGAAAATTCATTGTCATCTAGCCACATCGAGTGGGTTGTGTCTATGTAGCCACAAATTTGCACCTTAGTAAACCAAATATGTTGTTAACATAATATGTTAGCAACATGTGTGTTAGTCTATTGTATTTTTTTACAAATTACTAACATATGTTAATGCAATAGACTAACACACATGTTGTTAATATATTGTGTTAACAAAATATTTTGTTTACTAGGGTGCAAATTCATGGTTGCATAGACACATCCCATCAGGTGAGTCAAATTATGGACCCCATGTTCTCGATAGTTTGATGTTTGGGTAATCAGGTCTATGTTTTTTCCCCTTATCCTTGTTTTGGTTCTTTCTCTTCTCTTTTATTTTCTTCCCCTTCCCCTAACTTGGATTTGTGTGTGGTGTAAAAAATTTTGGGGTGGTCTTCATTCCTTGGATCCCTGATACCCTGAATAGTCAAATCATCAAACTCCTCTCAAGGTCAGGTTTTGAGATATCAGGGATCAGAGGTCATCACCCAACCCCTGACATTCTTGAACCATGATAACCTGATAGCCCCAGGGGAACTATGGCTGATGTCACCCTGACGAGTATAAAAAGGGGTTTCACCCTCATTTTTCTCAATTGCCTTCTAGTTGTGACAGTGTCCTTTCTCTCTAAAATTTCAAGTACAAATTTGTGATCCTAAAACACTCAATAAGCACACTATTTGAGTACCTTTCTTGTTCTCTGTCATTTTTTTGAGGCATATTTCATTCAAATTCACCACCCAACTTAGGTCAATTTGTGTTTTTCAGTACTCCTATCATTTCCTCTTTTCATGTTTTGGCATCTTTTTTTAGAGTTTTTCTTTGTTTTTGTTTTTTTGTTTGTGTTTGTTTGTGTTTGTTTGAGTTGGTTTTCTCTTTGTGTGCTTTCGCCATTAAAAAGCCTCGACATGTGAGTCCAAAATCATGTTGCATTAAAACCTAACTATGGAATTTGCAAACCCTATCCCTTTTAATGTTAGGGCATCGGGGATATCTTTGCTCCTCATCCTTGGAAGAGTCCAAGGATCGATAATTATGAGACTTGCAAACCCTTATGTATGTTATCCATCAAGTCCCTTGTTAAGGCATCGAGGGTGCATTCACCCCCAATCCTTGAAAGGGAGATCAAGGATTGAGGATCCTTGATCCCTAAAAAAATGGGCCCTATAATTCTACAAAGCCCAACATCAAGGTGTCAAGAGTTCCTTGACCCCCAATCCATGAAAGGGAGATCGGGGATTAAGGATCCTGAATCCTCGAAACCCTGAAACTAGTAATAACCTCAAGTTTGGGGATTTTCCTCTTGCTGCAGTGGACTTTTGGGGTTTTATTTTAAGTTATTTTTTCCTTGCAGTTTCTTTGTTGAGATTTTCCTACATAGGTTAGGCTAGTTTGATTTTAAGGAAATAATACTAACAAGTGTCATTTGTTTTAGTGCAGAACAAGGTATGTCTACAATAACCCCAATGAAATACAAGTTCCTCCAATTTGGGAAATCTCTACATTGAGATTACAAATAGAGACATTGGCCACAAGGACCTAAATGAGTTCCTTCAAAGGATATCCATTCCTAACAACCGAACACCTGATACTCCTCTTTAGTTCAATTTGGTCATGTCCATGTTGCGGGTTTTGGTATCCATCCCATCTCTAGATCTCATTATTACAATTGTTGAGTACTAAAAACCTAAGGAAACAAGGGTTCTCAACAAGAAGGATGATGTGTTCTTGGAGATAAGGCATGATAAAATTGAAGAGGTCTTTGACATCCTCTATCTCCGATGAGTACTCCAATATTTCCAAGAAGCGGGTTGAAATATATTACACGGATGAACCAGACATTGATCTTAAGATCAATAAAAACTATTTGAAGAGACCTTGCAAGATGGCCCAATTTGATAAAATGAACCTCCATGGTACATATCTCACCGAGACCATCAAGAACTATGTCATGTTGCTGAGAAGGGTCTTTGGTTTGCCATAAGAAATGTAGCTAGAAACATGGATGGTACTTTACATTAACGCCATCTAGAAGTGGAGGAAAAAGATAGATTGGGAATAGATCATCAGTGATAGTCTTGATGATAAACTACAAAGGGTCAAAGTTGACCCGAGATTTTATATGACTTCTTACATAGTATATTTTCTTATTGTCTGAACCTCATACCCAAGATTAACAGTCAAGGGTTCACTATAGGACCCAAAGGCATATGTATATAAGGTTTATCCTCGGTTGATGTGAAAAGGAAAACTTGATCCATTCGATCATGAATACAAAATCATTAATGATGCTTTTGTTTTTGCAATAATGAAATTAATTGAAGGAGATTTTATAAAGAGAATGTATGGGTATGCAGCCGCCGAAGTCAAGAAAGTGGGAAATTATTATATTCAATTCTGAACATTCACTTACATCAAGGTAATATGTTGCACATTGTAGCCTAAGAAGCTCCCTAGATATGTTTCATATAGGTTCATTCTCATGGAGCTATGCTGATAAATATCAGGTGCCCATAGACTTATAGTCTCTAAGCATAAGCCTTGTTTGCAAATCCCTTATTGAGATTGATGTTTATTCTGCACATGATGTGAAAGTTTCCAAATTTATGTGCCTTGAGTGAGATGAGTGCCCCCTCGAGAACCTTTCAATAACTTAGGGAAAATTTGACCCTATAGGAACCCTCAAACATGTCATGGGAGAACTTTTCAAACATGAGCCCCATATTGAGGACCACTAGGAGAATTGCTCAAATGATTATGAAGTTTGGGTTTGAGATTACTGTTGAATGAGCCTTGACTTGGCTTGGGATGTAGAGGGTATGTATATAATAGATAAGAAATGGGACTTAGATGTAGAAGATGTATTGTTTCCCCTATACAATGAAGATAGGAATTTTGATAGGTCGATTTGCAATGTTGAGATCTTGGCCAATGAGTCTGATGACATAGTTTTCTGGGTGAGGCAAGTGATAGAGTGTACAAGGGAGTGGTTATAAAATCCCTATAAGTTGGAACCTTTTCCCATAGAAAAAGGGGTCAGTAAGCCTTTGAAGGTTGATATTGTTAAGGTCAAAAGATCTCATGTGCCCATGTTTAAGAAAGTTGTAGCCACCTCTTTGCCCAGAGAAGTTTCTAGTCATGCAAGGGATGTTCCCACTCGTATTCCCCTCATATTCAAAAGAGGATAAATATTGAGGTGAATCTTCTATAGTTAAACCACCTCCTACTATCATTGCTCTATCTGCTTCGATAGCTCCAACTACTATTCTTGCTACTTCTGATGACATGTAACTGATTGAATGTTTGAAGATGTTAAGTTGATCACTGAAATGCAGAAAGATAATGCAAGACATTAAATTAGTTAATGGATTGTATTGTCATTGATGTCAACTTTATATAATCTAATCGTTTATGTTCAAAGTGTCAAAGACTTCAGAGAATCAGAGAGATAAAAGATTATGCTTTCAGTAATGCATAAAAGACCAGCATTCACTAAGTGACTTCAAACACCAACAGCTAGTGGAAATTGAAGGACAGAGAAAATCGAGAACAAAGTCATAGTGATGCCCAAGCAAAGAAATTGACAAGCATTATCGAAGAGAAAAATCACAAGAATTACCGATGGCCAAAATTATAGTGTTAACTGATGAGAAAAAATTTGTAGTGAATCCCAAAGGAAAGACAACCCCGATGGACAGACAACACTAATGGAGAAGTCCGAGGAGAAATGAAGTGTTGACCGAAGCTAACAAGAGTTAAAACACTGAAAGAAACTTAAGTTCAAAAATGAAAAAATATCTAGTTGGTAGAGCTAAAGATAGACTTAATTGGTTGTTGACATTGTTTTAATCGACAAGTTGAAGCTAGAGATAAGTAAAGGATTTAAAGCTATTTTATCTAGTTGGCAAGAATATTTCTACGAGATAAAATAGGAGATATGCTTTAAATCAAGATTAGCTAAGATTGTGAATCATGCCAAGAACAATAAAATTAAGAAGAGAGAAACGGTGATATCGTGTCTATAAAGAGACAACTTATTTCATTATGAATTAAGGGGAGAGAATGAAAAAGTGGATGCTGAAGAGAAACGGATGAAGAACAACTTCATACAGTCCTGATCAATCAAGATGAAGAAAGAGATAAAGATTTCTGTGGACACTGAGCAACAGAGAAACATAGCATCACTGATCAGAAAGAAGTGGAGCAAAGGTATTGCAAAGATATATTGATTAGAATGGTTTAATGAGCTTGAAATAGATTTGAAAATCTGCAAGTATAACTTGTATATGTGAATAGGTCATTATTATTTCAGTTTAACCATTGATTCAAAAAGTCTCTTAACCAAGCAGGATATAAAGATCCTTTCTATATAGAGATACATCCCAAAGAGTATCAAAAAGTTTGATCATGAAGATAGCATGAGATGCCAGATACCATTTGTCAAACTACACTAGGTTTGGTCATAGAAGGTAGCATAGAGATGCCTGATATCAAGTGACAAACTAATCTTTTAAATACTCTAACAAGGTCACACCTAATAGTGTGTTTGTAACCTTTAACAGGGTTAGCTCCTCATCGAGCTCACTTTAGAAGAGTGAAAATTTTGGGTTACCGATCCCAGTCGGTATTTCCCTTAATAGGGTTTCCACGTTAAAAATCTGTGTATCAATGTGTTTATGAGTCATTACTTTAGTGTTTTTCATTACACATAACTAATCTAGATTGATCAGTATACACTAGGCAATTTACTATTTTTTGGTAAATGAAAGACTGCTATTCGGTAAGCATTAAGAATAAGGTTTAATAGAGTACTCTGAGTAGTAGTTATTTGATAAGTTTATTTGAAAGCATACATCTTGTAGGACTGAAGATAACTAGAGGCTTAATATTGTGGTACTAAGTTTTTGGGTTGATTTATTGGAATATTTTTTAGGCCACTGATTCAACCCCCCCCCCCTCTCAGTTATTTCTAACAATCGGTATCAGAGCTTGTGTGCTTAGAAAGGGAGTTTAATAGGTCAAGCAAAAGATCACAAGATGAACAAATGAGATGTGACTGAGTTGAATAAAGACAACTTTGCATCATGGCAAAGTAGAATAAGACTCCACCTATCAAGTATTGGTAATGATGTTACTCAACACCTTGATATCGAATATGTGTTGCCTACAGGACCTCATACTCTTGATCAATTAAGAGAAAAGCATGAGCATAATTGCATAATGATAGAACTTGCTTCCTCACTCTCTGATGCTGAGTTTGAAGATGTCAAAACCTGCACCTCTGTAAATAAAATGTGGGATAAATTGAAGCTATTATGTGGAGGAGATGTTAATGTACTAAGATCCAAGGTAGAAAGCCTAAGAGGGAGGTTTGGTGACCTAAGGATGAAAGAAGGAGAAAAAATCACTTAGTATAGCTACAGAATTGAATAGGTAGTCAATGTTATTCGAGGAGTTGGAGGTGTACTTGAAGAGGAGACAGTGGTAAGTAAAATCTTATGAACCTTACTGCCTGTATATGCTATTAGAGTATCTTCTATAAAATAAATAAGAGTAGTTGCAAACAATACAGTTACTCTAGATAGTCTGATTGTTAGACTAATTTCATTTGAGATGAATAACTTTGATAATAGTGTTCTAACATCTATAGAATCTACATTCAAATCTTCTTTGAAAGCAAGTCAAGTCATAGACATACTGTTAAGAATGATAGTGAAAGTGAAAATAAGGATCACGAAATTGATGAGATTGAAGAACTAATGGAAAGAAGGTTGAAGAGAGGCAAAGGCAGATACAAAGGTAAATTACCACTTGTATGTTTTAATTGTAAAGAGGTTGGACACTTTGCTGCAAGATTTCCTAACAAAAGAAAAGATGATAGAAGTAATGACAGAACATATGAAAATAAGTTTGATCGAGGTGATAACAGAGATTATTGAAGCAACTGACAATATGAAACAAGAGATACCTGAGACTACAAGCACAAGGGGAAATAAAGCTTGTTACCTAGCTGAGAACAGAGCTGATGATACTGACACCAAATTTTAAGAAGACATTGAGATGGTATTTGTAGCCATGAAAGATGATTCAGATGAAGAAGAAGAAAGGTATGTAGAAATTGCACTCATATCTAAGGTTAGTAAGAATGATGTCTAGATTATAGATAGTGGTTGCACTCACCACATGACCGGTGATAAGAAAAAGTTTGAAACTTTTGAATAATATAATGGTGGATCACTAAGAATGGGTAATGACACACCTTGTCCAGTTGAAGGTAAAGGAACCATAATGTTGAATAACCTGATCAAATGTGAAAATGCTTACTAGGTAAAAGGATTGAACTATAATCTATTAAGTGTTTCATAGGTAAACAATACAGGTCACCGAGTAGCATTTGAT
Organism: Thuja plicata; assembly: GCA_018584345.1. Lineage (NCBI taxonomy): Eukaryota > Viridiplantae > Streptophyta > Pinopsida > Cupressales > Cupressaceae > Thuja > Thuja plicata. The sequence continues at coordinate 60,929 of MU228480.1, forward strand.
AATAAGAAGGCAAAGATCTTCAATGGATCAGGAAGGTTGATCAATATTGGTGAGCAAACAAAAGGTAACCTTTTCTATCTTGATGGCATTAACACCACTTGTTTAATGGCTAAAAATGAAGACATATGGTTGTGGCACAAAAGATTGTGTCATGTGAATTTTAAAAACATGATAAAGATAAGCAATAAAAGAAAAGTTAGGGGCTTACCGATCATATCAAAGCTTGAGTATATCTTGTGCAAGAACTATAAAAAAGGTAAGGTGACAATGTCTATTTTCAAGAGTAAAGCCCATACATCTAATGCAATTCTAGAATTAGTCCATACTGATCTGTGTGGACCCATGAGGACAAAGAGTTACTATGGAGATAGGTATAGAGTTACTATGGAGATAGGTATTTCATTCTCTTTGTTGATGATTATTCTAGAATGATGATAGTTATGTTCTTAAAAGATAAATCAGAAGCATTCAAGATGTTTAAATGGTATAAGGATATTGTAGAAAAGCAAAGTGATAAGAAATTGAAATTCTTAAGGTCAGATAGAGGAGGGGAATATATTTTAGATGAATTCACTAATTTTTGTAATGAGCATGGAATTAAAAGACAAGTTTCTACATCGAGAACACAACAAAAAAATGGAATTGATGAGAGGAAAAACACATCAATTTTTTACTATGCAAGAACATTAATGATTAAGAAAAGCATCACTCAAACTTTGTGGAGGGAAGCTATCAGTATTGTTTTCTACACATTGAACAGAGTACAATTGAAGAAGGAAATAAAGAAGACACCCTATGAGCTTTGGTATGGTTACACACCTAATGTAAGTTACTTCAGAATCTTTGGTATTCAATGTTATATTTTGAAAGATGATAGAAATGGAAAACTTGACTCCAAAAGTGATGAAGGTATCTTTCTAGGGTATTCTGCCAAAAGAAAGGCTTATAAATGTCTTAACAAGTCATCTAACAAGATCATTGAAAGTGCAAATGTAAGAATAGATGAATTTGCAGAAAAAGAATGATAAAGAAAGCAGAAAAGAACCAAAAGACTACAACATGTTTGTTTACCCCAAAGAACCTGACACTCTACCTGAGAAATACTATATCGCTCCCAAGCAATGGAACATTGCGACCAAGCATCAGTCTGCAATTACCAAAAATCAGGATAATACTCAAGATAATGTACCAAGCGATGGAGATAGGAATGAAAGTCAAGATGATGAACACAAAGCTGAACCAAAACTTTCCAAGTATGTCAGAAGACATCATCCACAGAATCAGATCATAGGAGACAAGAAGGCTGGAATGAGAACAAGAAGTAAGTCACTAAACACTAGATGTGTACTTTGTGATTTTGAGCCTAAATCTATTAATACTGCACTTGAAAATGAGGAATGGGTCAGTGCTATGAATGAAGAAATAGAAAAGATTGAGAAGAACAGTACATGGATACTAGTATCAAGACCAGATGACAAGAATGTCATTGGTACCAAATGGATATTCAAAAACAAGCTGAATGAGAATGGAGAAGTCACAAGAAACAAAGCAAGATTAGTATGCAAGGGATATGCACAAGAAGAAGGTATTGATTATGGTGAAACTTTTGCACCCGTTGCTAGACTAGAAGGAGTTAGAATCTTACTTTTTTATATTTCATTCAAAGGATTCAAGGTATACCAGATGGATGTTAAATCTGTATTCCTAAATGGAATACTTGAAGAAGAGCTATACATTGAACAACCAGAAGGGTTTGTTGATCCAGACAAGAGAAACATGGTATGTAGACTACATAAAGCCTTGTATGGATTGAAACAAGAACCAAGAGCCTGGTATGAAATACTTCACTCCTATCTCATTAGCATTGAATTTGTAAGAACAAGTGAAAATAGCAATCTGTACTTAAAAGAAGATACTGATGGTAATATTCAGATTGCTAAAATATTTGTTGATGATATCATTTTTGGGGGAAATGAAATGTTATGTAAATCCTTTGCAAATGAAATGAGAAAAGAGTTTGAAATGTCTATGTTTGGGGAGATCAAATTCTTTCTTCATCTACATATTCTTCAACAAGATGCGGGCATATATATCACTCAGTCTAAATACATCAAGGAAGTGCTAAAGATATTCAAGATGGAAGATTCCAAACCAGTTGGAACACCTATGGCTACCAAATGTAAGCTGACAAAAGAAGACAAATAAAATGAGGTAAATCAAACCTTGTAAAGATCAATGATTGGAAAACTAATGTATGTTGTTCATACCAGACTAGATATAGCACATGCAGTTGGAATAGTTGCAATATTCTCTGTGGTGGTACCCTAAATTTTGATAATTTAGAAGTCACAATCCATTATCAAGAAGCATGTTTCTCCATAAAAATAAAAATAAAAAGATCAAAGGAAGGAAGCTTTATGACACAAATAAATAGAACTAAATAATTGAAGCCTTTAGAAAATCCTGGAATTTAGACCTGCTACAAAGATGATTTCAACAGAGGATAAAGAAGGTTGAATTTTAAAAATCTAAAAATGACCCAGTTCGAGAAATCAAATTTCCTATCTCCAAAAGAAATATTATCTTTTCACAAGGTGTTTTGGATTTTTGACCAAAGCCAAATCCGAAAGTTAGGTAGTTATTTTTTAGTTAGTTTATTATTTTTTCAAAATAATTTGTAATAAGAGTTGTGTTTTTTTACCCTAAAAAGGTGTGAAAGCAACTCAAAAACATATATATATATATATATATATATATATACATAATGTAAAATGTAAAGGGAAGAGAATACAACAATAATACAATTTTGATAGATGGATTAGATGGATCAATAATTGCAAATGTGAACTCTATTGTACTATTTTCATAATCAATAAAGATAAGTCCTTTTTCTTCATGTATGCAATTGTTTCATTATCATTTTACAATTAGTCCCTCGGATAAACTAATAGAACTTCTTCAAAGTGACAATTTGATGTGAATGCTTCCTAATTTGATTCATAGTCTATATTTTCAATTGGTTTTCTCATTTTGCATGGTTAAATTCTGTTGATTGAGGCCTCAGTCAATTGGTCTATCATCTGAGAAGTATTACCCTTTTGATATATCTTTGAATTTGTTTTATGCTGCATGTACATTCCATAACACCTTTGAAGTGATAAGTTTTCTTGTAAAAATGTCTTTGATTTTGAACATAGGATTGGAATGATATTGACTCTATTGCCCATAGTTGATTAAGGTACTAGTCTTTCTTGTTTATTGGATTATAGCCATAGTTTCATTATTTAAAGTTTTGAGATACTATATCCAACTGCTCTATTCAGTTCATATCTTAAATCCATCAAAAATTGTTTACATTCTTGGAACATTACATTTGAACATTTTAAATAATACATTGTTTTCAGTTTTGTGATCTTAATAGTACTTTGCCATACTTTGAGAGACAGAAGTTCCAATCACAAGTTATCTGCTATAAAAAGCCTGTTTAGATAAAGGTTCACCCGCCTTGGTCCTACAAAGCCAGAAGCATAGGGGAAGAGGATCATAATCGATCATTCTTGTTAGTTGGTTAAAATCACTTGTTTTTCTCATCATTGGATTGGCAAGTCCATAGGAAATCCAATTCAGTGTTTTTGGGCACCAACAGATTGGCGACTCTGTTGGGGAATTGTTCAAAAGAATATTTTTGTATTTTACCTAGAAGCTCTGGTGATATATTTAAGACTCTACTGGGAGAAAAGAACTTAGAAGAAAGTAAGTATTTTCCTTCTAATAAGAATGTGGTGACTCTATTGAACAAAGCATTTTAGTCAGTGACTCTACTGAGGGAGAAGACTCAGAAGGAGATGGTGGATTGTTTTTTTCAAATGTATCCATCATTTCAAAGAAAGCCTTTTATTCCAGATGGTATCAGGCCATTGGATCTCAGAAGATTTCAATGCATCCCAAATAAGTTATCCCCTAAAATTTCATAGCTTCTACCAAAGTTCCATGGAGAATGGGATGAATCGACACTACAACACTTGGATGCATTTTATACATTCATAGAAGATTATGAGGTTTCTATAGATGATCAGGTGATGAGGCTATTTGTCAGGATGTTAAAAGATAATGCCAGACAAGTATATGAATCACTACCCACACAATCCATCTCATCATGGAGACGGTTTGAGCAGTGGTTTCTTGATATGTTTCATGATGTCAGTGTAGAAGAAGAAAACATGTGTTATGAACAAGACATGTGCTATGAACAGGAAAGAGAACCAAATTATATTTTGGAGGAAGAATCTTACGTGTCCCCTTTGGATATATTCTTCAGTTTGGAAAGATATAAAGGTAAACCTGCACTACATTTGTTCATGAGAATGATAAAGATCTATCAGGAAATGCCTTCAGATATCAGGCCTCTGGGAAGGGAATTAATGGATAAACTTTGTGAGTTAGGAATCTACCATGATTCGCAACTATTAGTTTTTCTTGAGAAAATATGTGAGATATTGAGGGAAGAAAAGAATGATGACATAGAGGAAGAAATTTCAAATCAGGTTGAAGAATAATCTATACATGATGAGATGTGTATGGAAATAGGTATCAATGACCATGAGGAATAAGATCTTCTCAGTACAAAAGAAATCTCATATTTACTAGACATTGAATATCAAAAACATGTTGAGAAGAGTGGTCAAATTTTTTTCTCAATGCACCATGATAAACAACTTGATGGATCAGTACATACTCAGGGGGTACTAGATGAAGAAGATGATAAATTTTAGGAATCAAATAACGGAGATGAAATAGAACAGCATACAACATATGAACACAAAGAAGTATCAGATGAGAGCTCTCATGGAGATATGCCCGAGTTCTCTATATGCTTGAATCCATTATTCAAAGAATATTTTCTATGCAATCAAGTCCATCAACATCATGATAAAGACAGTGGGCCTAGTGATCATTTTGAAGATGATAGAACTCAAAATATGTACAGGGAAGTGTATTCAGAAAGTGAGACATGCATTATTTCATCCTATGAGTAGAAGTTGTATCAAACATGAGAAGATAAGATGAAATCAAACAAAAATAATCAAGAGAATGTGTTGAAGGTTAGTTCTGAAAATTATTCAAGTATCCTATCTGATCAAATTCTTGATAAGAAGAAAGTTCCTGCATGTGAGTTATCTCCAAATCCTTTTTGTGAAGAGAAACAACATCTTGAGTATAGGGAAGATTGTGTACATAAAGGAATCCAAGTAGAAGAGCTTAATATAGTTACTTGTAGGGTTGATCAAATGCATGAGGATATTCTATTTAGCAAGGACTACATTACACCTATTGGCTTTTCTAAGGGTAAACAAAAGTCAAAGTGTGCTAATAAAGCAATGAATGTTTTCCATGAGAATGGTGGCATCGTATTCGAGAGATCCAAAGTATTACATGATCATAATTATGTGTTTGATAGAGGAAAGTAGAAGTGTTCACTTTTGGGGGGGAAGGCCTGGGGCCACCCAATTTCACTTTGCATCAAATTAAGTGTGGATACTTGGTTTGCTTCTCCAGAGATAGTTGGAATCTCGCTATGCTCATAGGGAGCATACGTCCCCAAAAAGAGCCACTGGTGGTACCCTAAGTTTTGATAATTTAGAAGTCACAATCCATTATCAAGAAGCATGTTTCTCCATAAATAAATAAATAAAAAGATCAAAGGAAGGAAGCTTTATGACACAAATAAATAGAACTAACTAATCGAAGCCTTCAAAAAATGTTGGAATTTAGACCTGCTACAAAGATGATTTCAATAGAGGATAAATATCATCAAAATTTAAAAATATAAAAATGACCCAGTTCAAGAAATCAAATTACCTATCTCCAAAAGAAATATTAGCTTTTCACGAGGTGTTTTAGATTTTCCACCAAAGCCAAATCTGAAAGTTAGGTAGTTATTTTTTAGTTCATTTATTGTTTTTTCAAAATAATTTGTAATAAGAGTTGTGTCTTTTCACCCTAAAAAGGTGTGAAAGACACTCAAACACACATATATACATAATGTAAAATGTAAAGGGAGGAGAATACAACAATAATACAATTTTGATAGATGGATTAGATGGATCAATAACTACAAATGTGAACTCTATTATACTATTTTCATAATCAATAAAGATAAGTCCTTTTTCTTCATGTATGTAATTGTTTCATTATCATTTTACAATTAGTCCCTTGGATAAACTAATAGAACTTCTTCAAAGTGACAGTTTGATGTGAATGCTTCCTAATTTGATTCATAGTCTATATTTTCAATTGGTTTTCTCATTTTGCATGGTTAAATTCTATTGATTGAGGCCTCAGTCAATTGGTCTGTCATCTGATAAGTATTACCCTTTTGATATATCTCTGAATTTGTTTTATGTTGCATTTACATTCCATAACACCTTTGAAGTGATAATTTTTCTTGCAAAATTGTCTCTAAGGTTGAACATAGGATTGGAATGATATTGACTCTATTGCCCATAGTTGATTAAGGCACTAGTCTTTCTTGTTTATTGGATTATAGTGATAGTTGCATTATTTAAAGTTTTGAGATACTATATCCATCTGCTCTATTCCATTCATATCTTAAACCCATCAAACATTGTTTAAATTCTTGGAACATTACATTTGAACATTTTAAATAATACATTGTTTTCAGTTTTGTGATCTTAATAGTACTTTGCCATACTTTGAGAGACAAAAGTTCCAATCACAAGTTATCTGCTATAAAAATCCTGTTCAGATAAAGGTTCACCCGCCTTGGTCCTACAGAGCTAGAAGCATAGAGGAAGAGGATCATAATCAATCATTCCCGTTAGTTGGCCAAAATCACTTGTTTTTCTCATCATTGGATTGGCAAGTCCATAGGAAATCCAATTCAATGTTTTTGGGCACCAACACTTTGCTAATCCCAAAGAATCACATATGATTGTTGTCAAGAGAATTCTGAGATATCTAAAGAGCACGGAGGACTATGGCTTATGGTATAAAAGAGAAGGAAAATTTGAGCTACAAATCTATACAGATGTTGATTGGGCTGGAAACATTAATGACTGGAAGAGCACAACTGGAAGAGCATTCTTCATGGGTGACAGACTTGTCACATGGATTAGCAAGAAGCAAGGATGTATCTCTCAGTCTACTATAGAAGTAGAATATGTGGATGCTTCTACAAATTACTCTAACATTTCTTGGATCAAATAGTTACTGGAAAGTATGAATATGAATATTCTTGAACCAGTGATTATCTATTCTGATAATACCAGTGCAATTAATATTTCTAAAAATCCAATCATGCATGCTAAGACTAAGCATATTGCTATCAAGTATCACTATCTAAGAGAAAAAGTTAAAGCAAAGGAAGTGATATTGGAATATGTTCAATCAAAGCAACAACTAGCTGACATATTTACTAAGCCATTACCAAAAGATACATTTGAGTACCTGAGATAGAGACTAGGCATACAACCCTTGTCTATCAGTCGGTAAGCTAACTAGGAGGCTGCATGAGCCTATAAAAAATTAGAAGATCATTCATGTTGATGCAAGCACCAAGATGGACAGAAACAAATACATCTATACATAATAAGGTACAAATCTGCACCGAACACCAAAGTCAATGTATTGTTGATGGATAGGGAAATTCAAGGAGTGTATTATAAAAGGGATGGAAGATGATATGAAATAATTTATTGGCATTGTTGTCAAAGGGAGAGATTATTCTCATTATCAAAAGGAAGAGATTATATCATTATCCATGGAGATAAGTTCCTAAGAATTCAAAGGGAGAGTTAATCATTACCCAAAGGGAGAGATTGATTACATATGAAATATCCATCAAAGGGAGAGCAGTAACAAAAGGAAAAGAATACACACAAAGGAAGAGATGACTCATTATTGTCAAAGGAAAAAGAGATTATCAAGAAGAGAAATAGTCAAGGGACAACACAGAATAGAGATAGAAGCTTCTACATCTATATAGTAAAGGGGATTGAAGATTGAAGAACTCACTCTGCAAGAAAAAACTCTAAGCTATTTGAGCTTAGTGAGAGCCAGACATTTGTAATAGTTATAATAGGAGAGATAGATGAAATATACTTGATATATTTTATATTGTACTAGTAATAATATAGTATGATAATGTAGTGTGTTGCCATCAATACCAAAGGTAGAGATTGATGATATTTAACTGATTGAATGTTTGAAGATGTTAAGTTGATCACCGAAATGCAAAAAGATAATGCAAGACATTAAATCAGTTAATGGATTGTATTTTCATTGATGTCAACTTGATATAATCTAATCGGTTATATTCAAAGTGTCAAAGACTTTAGAGAATCAGAGAGATAAAATATTATTCTTTCAATAATGCATAGAATACCAGCATTCACTAAGTGACTTCAAACACCGATAGGTAGTGGAAATTGAAGAACAGAGAAAACTGAGAACAAAGTCACAGTGATGCCCGAGCAAAGAAACCGACAAGCATTACCGAAGAATAGAATCACAAGAATTACTGATGACTAGAATTATAGTGTTAACCAATGAGAAGAACTTTGTAGTGAATCCCAAAGGACAGATAGCCCGAATGGATAGACAAACCAACGAAGAAGCCCGAGGATAAATGAAGTGTTGACTGAAGCTAACAAGAGTTAAAACACCAAAAGGAACTAAAGTTCAGAAATGACAAAATATCTAGTTGGCAGAGCTAAAGATAGATTTAACTTGTTGTTGACATTGTTTTAATGGACAAGTTAATGCCATAGATAAGTAAAGGATTTAAAGTTGTTTTATCTAGTTGGCAAGAATATTTCTATGAGATAAAATAGGGGTTATGCTTTAAATCAAGATTGGCTAAGATTGTAGATCACGCCAAGAACAAGAAAATCAAGAAGAGAGAAATAGTGATATCATGTTTATAAAGAGACAACTTAATTCATTATGAATTAAGGGGAGTGAATTAAAAAGAGGATGCTAAAGAGAAACTGATGAAGAATAAATTCACACAGTCCTGATCAATCAAGCTAAAGAAAGAGCTAAAGATTTTAGCAGACACCAAGCAATAGAGAAACACAACATCACCGAGCAGGAAGAAGTGGAGCAAAGGTATTGAAAAGATATATTGGTTAGAATGGTTTAATGTAGATCTAAAAATCTACAAGTATAAGATGTATATGTGAATAGATCATTTACTATTTCAGTTTAACCATTGATTCATAAATTCTCTTAACTGAGCAGGATTTAAAGATCCTTTCTATTTTGAGATATATCCCAAGGAGTATCAAAAAGTTTGATCACGAAGATAGCATGAGATGTCAGATACCATTTGACAAACTACACTGGTTTTGGTCATAGAAGGTAACATAGAGATGCTCGATATCAAGTGACAAACTAATCTTTTAAATACTCTAACAAGGTCACACCTAACAGTGTATTTATAACCTTTAACAGGGTTGGCTCTTCACCGAGCTCACTTCACAAAAGTGAAAATTTTAGGTTACCGGTCCCAAGTGGTTTTTCCCTTAACAGGGTTTCCAAGTTAAAAATCTATGTGTCAATGTGTTTGATTCATTACTTTAGTGTTTTACATTACACATAACTAATTTGGATTGATCGGTATACACTAAGCAATTTACTATTTTTTGGTAAATGAAATAATGTTATTCGGTAAACATTAAGAATAAGGTTTAACAGAGTACTTGGAGCTATAGTTATTTGATAAGTTTATTTCAAGGCATGCATCTTGTAGTACTGAAGATAACTAGAGGCTTAATATTGTGGTACTAAGTTTTTGGGTTGATTTATTGGAATATTTTTTAGGCCACTGATTCAACCCCCCCCCCTTCTCAGTTATTTCTAACAACTTCTACCACAACAAATATCTCTTCCTCCTAAGAGTCGAGGATAAAACCATTTAAAATCATAAAAAATAAAGGACTCAACTGCCTCATATTCCCTCAGAGAAATTTTATAAGAGATTGAAGAAGAAATCCAACTCCATGGTCGAGGTCATGGAAGCACTAGAAGAGGAGGAAGAAGAGGTCATTTCCCCTCAACTGGTTAGAAGGAATAGGTCCACCACAAAAACCGCTCATAAGCTCAACTTGGTGAGCCTTCTTTAAAATATATATCTAAGCTGCCCCAAACTTGTACAGCTCAAGAGGAGCAACCAAAAGAGAAAAGGATGGCCTCAGATATCCTCAATGTTGAATCTTGTTCTACTGCTAAGAAAAATCTACATGAGGACGATCCTTTGGGTCCTGATGAATATTATGTTTTTGACTTTCAAAGTCTTGGATATTTTCAAGAGACATTTCTTGAACAACAAGGTGGACAATTTGATGCCACAGGGATCTCAGTATAAGAAATGGTTGGAAACCTTGATGGGGATGGAGATACTCAAGAGGAAATTTCCCATGATGCTCAAATTCCTACAACAGATACAAAAGAAGGATAAGATAAGGATGAGGATGTGGAGGAAGAAAAATTGGAAAAGGAAGAAGAAAAATAAAAACCTACTAATGAAGATGGGAAAACCTCAGAAGGGGATGGATTTCACATTTCAGAAAAAGAAGAAGATAAAGAGCAAGAGAAAGAAACAATTCAGAAAGGTGAGGGGACCTATAAATAAGGGGAAGAACAAAGTTCATCTTCCAATTTAGATCACACAGCCACAACTTCTCCACAGATACCTTCCATGTCCCAACATGAGGAGGAATGGGTGGATGAAGGTAATGTGTTCCAAATTGAAGCATGTCAACCCCTATCCATGAACACTAGGCCCAATTGGTTGACAAAGGTTATTCAATGAATAAATAGAACTTATCATGAGATGGAGACATGGGATCTCTCTGAGATATGCAAGGTGCTCCATGAAGGATAATCCAGTCAATGGAAAGCATAGAGGATATGGGTATGTGCAAGATAGTGGTATGCCAAAAAGTGACAATGTGAAAAAATGATCTTTTCACTCATCCAAAAGTGCACCCAAAAGTTTGTTGACTTTTTTAGTAGGCCTAGGTGTCAGTACACCTAGCCAAGCCAAATTCCAAATCTAAAGAATTATCAGATATCCTATATTCATCAGTGAACATATATTATTGCCTGCAACTACATTCAACATTTTCATTGTGAAAACGTTGAAGCAGCCAAGCAAGCATTTTTGGATATCTGTTACAAATCATATATCTGATTTGCTACAGTATAGAGGCAAGTTAAATTCATAAGTTTCATTGTTTTTTTTGGTTTTTGAATTGAAATTTGTAGTTTTAAAAAAAAAACTAGGGCTGAAATGATATTGTTTATTGCTTTTATTGCTTTTTAAAATTGATTATAAACTAGGATTGAAATGATAAAAACTATGGTTGAAATTGAAATTATTTATTCTTTATTGTTTTTGAATCAGAAATGGATTCAAACCAATTAGAAAACCCTCCCAATGAGTTCGCGAACAATCTAGAACCACCTCAAAACAATCCCCTGCCTTCAGAAGACCAAACAGTCTCAAACCCTCGACCATTACCAGATATCATAGGAGACAATCTAAATCATCTTAGAGGATATCAGACCACATATGCCAATATCCCCACATTGTGCCCCATTTTTTCCCTATTGAACTCCATTATTGAAAGCATGGAGAAACTCATAGAGAAACACAATGCTGCACTTCCAATTTGATGATGAGCTTGACTATGATCAAGTTATGAATCTAAATATAAAAAAAAAACATGACATATGTAACATTTTTGTTGAACCCAAACTGGTCACAAGGTAAATTATTGGAGCATGAGACCGAACTAGGGCATAGGCTTAGGAACTCCTTAGGATAGGCCATGGGCACAATGGGTGAAATCCCACACATATGTCCCCCCTCCTGATATTTCACCACCTCCTACAGTGTAGCATCCTAATATTATTATTGAGGTTGGCTCACAGACTATTCAAGCCATTCACACCTTGAGTGATCTACTGGTTAGGTAGAGTACAGCATTGTTGCCTCCTGATGTTGATGCTTTTTTCCCTTCCACATCCTCCATGAGCTCACATGTGTGTGTGCCCCATAGTTGCGTTATGTGCAAGAATATGTGCTTGGGTCTCCTGAATGATAGTGATGTATATAACTATGTCTTCAAGGTGGAAGATACTACACAACACACTACAGGCACTAAAGCACCCCATGGAGATGTGCATCAGGGGCATATAGAGACATGGACTCCTATTACGATAAGAGTAAACAGTTAACTTGTTACATTGTATTTAATTTTAAACATTAGTATTTTTTATATAATGTTCTTATAATAATTGCTCACTTATATTTTTTTTGTTACATTTATGTTTAGTTAATGACAGAGGAGGAGATGGCACAGGTGGAGGGGTCTGTAACCATCTGAATTTGGTTTTTCGCAACTATGGACCCTATTTTCCCTAAGTGTAATCATACCCTTGATTTATGTCCAAACGACCTTGTTACTTCTTGGCATAATTTTTTTAATCAATTTAATATCCTAGGTGATTTTTATCACTGATTTATATTAACTATTATAGCCATACAATTCAAATCAATTTTGACCAATCAAATCAAATCAAAATCAAACATGGC
>MU228480.1:82266-98277 GCA_018584345.1 Thuja plicata
GCATAACAGTTTCTTGACTAATGTCAGAACTGTTGGATAGAAAGCTTTGGTTCTCATGAGCTGGATATCTTATGTTTCCTTATTTTTAGAAGATTTTTAAAGCTTCTAGCAGCTTTGTATTGGCTTTCGGACGACAACCAAGTTCGGAATCAGTATTATCAATTTTTGAATGACAACCAATTTCAAAATTGGTATTTTTAAAATCTTTTATTGATCTTTGGATGACAACCAAGTTCAAAATCAATTTTATCAGTTTAGTTCAATCAAGTTCAAGACTGATCTCATCAACATTTCGCTCAACAACTAAGAACAGGATTCTCAATCTTTTTGAAGTCAAAATCAAAAACTTTCTTTGAATCAATGCGCTGCTCGCACATCAATTCAAAGAGGGGAAAATGTAACCACCTAAATTTGGTATGTCACAACTATGGACCCTATTTGCCCTAAGTGTGATCATACCCTTGATTTATGTCCAAACGACCTTGTTACTTCTTGGCCTATTTTGAGAGCAAATAAGCCTTCATCTTAGGATCAAATTACATTGTTATGCTGTTAGATTCACTCTAGACTCACATTTCATCTATTTTAGCATGCTATTCTATTGTTTTCATTTCATGTTTTAAAGCTAGATTGTATGCTTTTTCTCATTTTTAGTTTAAATTTAGATCAAATCCTTCATACTAGGACAGTATTGGTCACTGATTTGGAGCATATTCTGAGGGCTAGATATGCAATTGATTACACTCTTTCTAATTATAAGGCAATAGGCCGATATTAGTGGTTTTACATGTTTTGACTAACCTTTCAAGCTAATGCAATGACCTATTGAGTGTTTGTGTCATTTTCAACAGGTACCCATTTACACACACACAGGGTCCACTCTTTTGGCCATTTCATTTGGCCTTGACACTTCCATAGTACATACATTTTAATGTAATCATTGGTTTCATTTTATTATAATAGTATATACATGTGTTTTCTAATTTTTATGATCATCTTATTACATACTGATGCAAGTTTCACAAGTTGCCACTGGGGGCAATGTGAGGGGGTTCTGGTGTCTGGGGTTGAAAAGGGAAAGGTAATTAAGTATTTTAGATTATTTATGCATACATGTATACTTGTCACTTTTGCGTAATCATTTTTAATTACATGTTTTATTTGACAAAGGGTGGAGTCTAATGATTTTGTGAGACTGGTTTTCCATGATAGAGTTATGGCCATCTCGATTCACAGTGATATTCCCACGGTACATATATTTCTAAATTTATTTGTGTGTATTTTACTATCAAGTATATATAATATGATCAAGTCATGATTGTATGAAGTATCTATTTGACTTTTGTAGGTCACCCTTAGTTTGAGGGAGGTACCACACCAAGGGTTTATATCGCTGATGACCCAACTGACATTTCTTGAAGAAAGTTCAACATAGGTAAGTTTTAATGTTAATTTTAGTTTTTTTTTTTTTAAATATATTTGCTACCAAGGATTTAACATTAAATAGTATAAGTCATAGATCAATCTCATGTTCGCAAACATATAAAGGTTGGAGTCGACATTGGTGGCATTGTCCCTTCGCTACCAAGGACATATATTAGGTCTCCTGACCCATGAGGAGACAGAGGGGTGAGGTACATGAGAATTCAATTTTTTTTTTTAAAATATTTATTATTGTTGACTATGATTGTAAATTTTTGTTTATTATTTGTAGAAACCATATAAATTAAGTAATCTAACTTGGGGTTTCACTTTTGTCTTTGAATGCAGGATCTATCAGAGCCAAAGAGTAGTTCAAAGAGACTTCACTTTGATCATCCACCAATAGAATAGGATGTCCTAGAAACATTTGTAGTTGAACTTCTTATTTTGAGATTCCATATGGCACATTTTGAGATGGCGTATGCCACATTGTATCCAGATATGTGGATTTTGTAAAAATTTTGAGATGGCATGTGCCTCATTTTGTACAAAACTATTTCATATATACATATCTACATGTTCATTTCTGATTTTTTTATCTTTTTCATGTGTTCTATGCATGTATCATTTCCATATTATATCTTTGGCATGTGTTGTATGTATGTATAATTTCCATATTATGTCTTTGTCATGCATTGTATTTATGTATGTATGTTCATTTTCATATTATATCTTTTCCATGCATTGTATGTATGTATTATTTTCATACTACATCTTTTTCATGTGTTGTATGCATGTTCATTTCCATCTTATATCTTTGTCGTGTGCTATCATGTGTAATAGACCTAATCTTTTTTAAAGCAACTACCTTGAAAATATTTTTTGAACCAAAGTAATAGGCATATGTTAGTAATAAATGAGAGGGGGGTGAATCAGTGGCCTCAAAAATTAATCCTTAGATCAACCCTTAAAAGTTAGTACCACAAAATTATGCCTTAAGTTATCTTTAGTCCTATAAGATGAATTCCTCCAAATACTTATATCAAATTACTACTTGTCAGAATGCTTTGTAAAACCTTCTATTATATGTTTATCGCTAAGTAGTCTGTTAATTTACCGAAATATAGTAAATAACTAGTGTATACTGATTAATCCATATTTACTTATGTGAAATGCAAAACAATAAAGTAATGACTCATAAACACATTGACACATGGATGTTTAACATGGAAACCATGTTAGGGGAAAAACCATTGGGACCGGTACCCCAAATTTTTACTCTTCTAAAGTGAGCTCTGTGAAGAGCCAATCATATTAAAGGTTATAAACACACTATTAGGTGTGACCTTGTTAGAGGATTTAAATGAATAGTTTGTCACTTAGTATCTGGCATCTAATGCTACCATCCTTGGTCAAACACTCACTTGGCCTGTCAATAGGTATCGGGCATATCCAATGCTACTTTGTATGATCAAACTTTTCGATACTCCTTGGGATGTATCTCAATTAGAAAATACTTTTAAGTCCTGCTCGCTTAAGAGACTTGATGCTTCAATGGTTAAATTGAAATAGTAAATTGATTTTTCTACACATACAACTATAATTGTAGATTTTTAGATCTATTGTAAGTGCATTACCTTTCTGATCAATGTAATCAATTCAATAACTTTGCTCCACATTGTTCTTCTATGTGATGTTGTAGCATTGTTAGTCAGTGTCTGTAGAATTTAGCTCTTTCTTTGCTTGATTGATCAGGTCTGAATGAAGACTTTTTTCTCCTTCAGAATCTCTTCAGCATCTATTCTCTTATCACTCCCCTAATTCATATTGAATTATCGTGTCTCTTATATAGACATGATTTCACCATTTCTTGGCTTTCTTGATCTTGGCGTGATCCACAATTATTTCCAATTGGATTTAAAGAAAAACTCTTATTTTATATCGTAGAGATCTTCTTTCCAACTGGACAAAATAGCTTTAAATCCTTTACTTATCTCTAGCTTTATCTTGTCGATTGAAATAATGATAACTACTAGTTAAGTCTATATTTAGCTCTTGACAGCTATTTCTTGTCTTTTCTGAACTCTTTGTTCTTTTGGTCAATACTTCAGTTAGTCATCGGTGAAAACTAACTATTCCCTCGGTGAGACTTCAATTGTCTTTGGGATCTACGTCCGTTAGGCAACACTATAATTATGTCTGTCGGGTTACACTATGCTTTGCTCATTGGGTAACTCTTGTGACTTTTCTCATCGGTAATGTTGTGCTTTTTCTCATCAGGTAACACAGTGAATTTACTCTTGTTGGTTTACTCTATTCATCGATGTGCACTTCGTTGGTGTATACAGTCACTTTTTGAATACTTAACTTTTATGCATTACTGATAGCATAGCCTTTAATTCATTGGTTCTTTGAATTCTTTAGTAGTATGTACATGACCATTCAGATTATATCAAGTTGAAATCAATGAAAATACAATACATTAACTAATTTAATGTCTATGCTTTAATTTTTTGTGTCTTGGTGATCATCAACTTAACATCTTCAAACATTCAATCAGTTATAGTTCATCAATCTCTCCCTTTGGCATTGATGGCAACACAATACATTATCACACGATGTTATCACTAATACAATATGAAATATAACAATTGAAGTTCATCAAAATACCAATCTTATGTACTATAACCGATACAAATATCTAGTCCTCAATAAGCTCACATAGCTTAGTTTTGATTCTTGTAGGTCTCTTTCTGTCTTTAATCCCTTGACTAGATAGATGTAGAATATTTCTTCTTCTGATGTGATGTGTTCTCTCCCTATGTCAAACTATCTCACTTTGACTATTCTTTTCTTTTGATGTCTCTTTTCTCTCTTGTCAGCAATCTCCCCTTTATATGTACTCTCCCTTTCTTACATCTCTCCCTTTGGATAATATGATAATAGATATAATCTCTCCCTTTGACAACAATGCCAAACAAATATTTGACAGTAATTCCAAACAATCCTTTCTATCCATTTAATATATTCTTTGAATTTCCCAATCCATCAGCAATATACCAACTCTGGTGCTTGTTGTAGATGAATACTTGGTTGTGTACAGATGTATCTTTGAAGTCCATCTCTTTTCTTGCATCAACATGAATGATATTCTGATAATATGTAGGATGATGCAGCCTTCTAGTCATCTTAATTACTTGTAGACAAGGGTCTGACCCCTAGTCTCTTTCTCAAGTACTCAAATGTATCCTTGGGTAGTGGCTTGGTGAAGATATCAGCTAATTGTTCCTTCGATTATGCATACTTGAGTATCACCTCTTTTTCTTGAACTTGTTCTCTTAAATAATGATACTTGATAGAAATATGCTTTTTCTTAGCATGCATGAGTAGATTCTTGGAATGTTAATTGCACTGGTATTATCATAATAGATAATTACTAGTTCAAGAATTTTCATATGCATACCTTCCAGTAACTATTTGATCCATGCAATATTTGAGTAGTTTGCAGCAGCTGCAACATACTCTGCTTCTGCAGTAGACTGAGAGATGCATCCTTGTTTCTTACTGATCCATGTGACAAGTCTGTCACCCATAAAGAATGCTCCTCTAGTTGTCCTCTTTCGGTCATCAATGTTTCTATCCCAATCAGCGTCAGTAAAGAGCTTAAGTTAAAATTTTCCTTCTCTTCTATACCATAAGCCATAGTCCTTGGTATTCTTCAGATATCTTAGGATTCTTTTCACAATAGTCATATGTGATTCCCTGGGATTAGCAGAAAATCTTGCAACTAATCCTACTGCATGTGCAATATCTGGTCTAGTATGTACAACATACATGAGTTTTCCAATCATTGATCTGTACAAAGTCTGATTTACCTCAGGTGACTTGTCCTCCTTTGTCAGTTTACATCTAGTTGTCATCAGTGTTCCAACTGGTTTGGAATCTTCCATTTTGAATACTTTCAGCACTTCCTTTATGTATTTGGATTGTGTAATGAAAATTCCTTCATCTTATTGCATGATCTGTAGACCAAGAAAGAACTTGATCTCTCCTAACATATACATCTCAAACTCTTTTCTCATTTCATTTGCAAATGATTTGCATAGTATATCATTGCCTCTGAATATGATGTCATCAACAAATATTTCAACAATCAAAATGTTAGCATCAGTATCTTCCTTCAAATAAAGATTATTATTTTCACTATTTCTCACAAATCCAATACTTATGAGAGAGGAATGAAGTCTTTCATACTAGGCTATTGGTGCTTGTTTCAATCCATACAAGGCTTTGGGTAGTCTACATACCATGTTTCTCTTGTCTGGATCAAAAAACCCTTCTGGTTGCTCAATGTATACCTCTTCCTCAAGTATTCCATTTAGGAATGCAGACTTGACATCCATCTAGTATACCTTGAATCCTTTAAATGCATCATAAGCAAGTAATATTCTCACTCCTTCTAGCCTAGCAATGGGTGCAAAGGTTTCTCCATAGTTAATCCCTTCTTCCTGTGCATACCCCTTGCATAGTAGTCTTGCTTTATTTCTGGTGACTTCTACATTCTCATTCAGCTTATTTCTAAATATCCATTTGGTAAAAATGATATTTTTTTCATCTGGTCTCGGTACAAGTGTCCATGTCTTTTTTTTCTCAATTTTCTCAATTTCTTCATTCATAGTACTAATCCATTCTTCATTATCAAGTGTAACATTTACAGATTTTGGCTCAAAATCACAAATTAGACATCTTGTGTTTAGAGACTTACTTTTGGTTCTCATACCAACCTTCTTGTCTCCTATGATCTAGTTTTGTGGATGGTTCCTTCTGATATATCTAGAAAGTACAGGTTTCATTCTTTGTCGATCATCTTGATCATCATTTTGTCCTTCATTCTGATCTCCATCACTTGGTACATCATCTTGAGCAATATCCTAATTTTTTGGTATTTGCGGCCTGATGCTCGGTTGCAATATTTTGTTTCTCGGGAGCTATACATTTTTTGTTTGGGTAGAGTGTCAGGTTCTTCATTGTAAACAAACATGTTGTAGTCCTTTGGTTCTTTTGTGCTTTTCTTTTCATTATTCTCTGCAAATTCATCTATCTTTACATTTGCACTTTCAACAATTTTGTTAGAGGCTTTATTGAGACATTTATAAGCCTTGCTCTTGGTGGAATACCCTAGAAAGATACCTTCATCACTTTTGGAGTCAATATTTCCATTTATATCATCTTTTAAGATATAACATTGACAACCAAAAATCTTGAAGTAACTTACACTGGGTGTGTAACCATACCATAGCTCATAGGGTGTCTTCTTGGTGTCTTTCTTTAATTGTACTATGTTCAATGTGTAAACAATAGTACTGGTAGCTTCCCTCCAGAAGATTTGGGTGATACCTTTCTCTATCATTAGTGTCCTTGCACAATCAACAATGGATCTATTCCTTCTTTCAACAATTCCATTTTGTTGTTGTCTTCACAGTGCAAAGACCTGTCTTTTGATTCCATGATCATTGCAATAGTCAGTGAATTCATCTGATGTAAATTCCCCTCCTCTATCTAACCTTAAGCATTTCAATTTATTTTCACTTTGTTTTTCTACCATTTCTTTGTACCATTTAAACATCTTAAATGCTTCTGATTTCTCTTTTAAAAACATGTCTGTCATCATTCTAGAAAAATCATCAACAAAGAGAATAAAATACCTATCTCCATAGTAGCTCTTTGTCCTCATGGGTCCACATAGATTTGTATGGACTAATTCTAGAATTGCATCAGATGTATAGGTTTTACTTTTGAAACTAGAATTTTTCATATTACCTTTTTTACAGTTCTTGCACATGATATTGTCTGGCTTAGTCATCATCAGTAAACCTCTGACATTTCTCTTTTTTCTTATCTTTATCATGTTGTTAAATTTTACATGATACAACCTTTTGTGCCACAACCATATGTCTTTGTTTCTAGCCATCAAATAAGTGGTGTTAGTGTCATCATGATAGAAAAATTTACCTTTTGTCTGCTCACCAGTACCAATCAATCTTCTTGATTCATTGTATATCTTTGCCTTCTTATTTTCAAATACTACTCTGTGACCTTAATTGTTCAACTGAGAAACACTTAAAAAATTGTAATTCAATCCTCTAACCTAGTAAGCATTTTCACATTTAATCAGTTTATTCAGCATTATGGTTCCTTTACCTTCAACTAGACAAGGTGTATCATTACCCATTCTTATTGAACCACCATTATAGTACTCAAAAGTCTCAAACTTTTTCTTATCACCAGTCATATGGTGAGTGCAGCACTATCTATGATCTAGACACCATTTTTACTAACTTTAGATATGAGTGCAGTTTCTACATACCTTTCTTCATCTTCATCTGAATCATCCTTCATGGCTACAAATACCATCTTGATATCTTCTTCTGATTCAGTGTCAGTGTCATCACATTTGCATGTAGCTAGGTAACTGGCCTTCTTTCATTTGTCCTTGTAGTCTCGGGTATCTTTTCTTTCTGATTGTCAGTTGCTTCTGTAATCACCTTTGTGAAACTTCTTTTTAGATGATCTGTCATTACTTTTGTCATATTTTCTTCTGTTAGGACATCTTGAAGCAAAGTGTCCAATCTCTTTACAATTAAAATATACAAGTGGTAATTTACCTTTGTATTAACCTTTGCCTCTCTGCATTCTTCTAGCCATAAGTTCTTCAATTTCATCAAGATCTTCTTCTTCACTTTCACTATCACTATCTTTTCTCATAGTGTGTTTATGACTTGATTTACTTATTTTCAAAGAAGATTTGAATGTAGACTCTATGTTCTGATTAATAAAAACAGGTTTTACAAGGACCCGAAACCTTTACAAAAACAAAACCAACGAGATCAACAGGTTTTACAAGGACCTGCAACCTAGTTTAAAAGATACATAGTTTGAAAAGCATAAACATCTTTGCCAAGGCAACAGAACAGAAAGGGACAGCAACAAAATAGTTCGGACAGAAAAAAGTCCCAAAGTAAAAGTAGGAAACAGTAGGGATAGCACAAAAAAGACCAAACAGGAAAAGCAAAGAAAAGAGAACAATTACATTTCTTTGACAATCTCTTCAGCTTCCAGGACAATGTAGACTCTATGTTTGGTAAGACACTATTATCAAATTTATTCATCTCAAATGAAATTAGTCTTCCAATCAAACTATCTAGAGTAATATTGTTGTTTTCTATTTCTCTCATTTCTTGTATGGCAAATACTATAATAGCATAAGTAGATAGTAGGGTTCTTATAATTTTACTTACCATTATCTCTTCATCTAGTACACCTCCAACTCCTTGGATAACATTGACTACCTCTTTGATTCTTGTGTTTTACTGTGTGATGTTTTCACCTTCTTTCATTCTGAGATCATCAAACTTTCCTCTAAGGATTTCTGCCTTGGCTCTCAGAACATTTTTATCACCACCATGTACAAGCTTTAATTTGTCCCACATATTCTTTGCAGTTGTGCATGTTTTGACATCTTCAAATTCAGTATCGAAGAGTGACGAAGCAAGCTCTATTATCATGCAGTTGTGCTCATGATTCTCTCTCATTTGTTCAACTGTGAGTTCTCCTGTGAGAAACACATATTCAATATCTAAGTATTGAGTAACATCATTTCCAATACCTAATAAGTGGAGTCTTATCTTGCTTTTCCATGAAGCAAAGTTGTCTTTGTTCAACTTGGGCACATCTTGTATGTTCATCTTGTGATCTTTAGCTTAGGTCTTGAAACCTTCCTTCTAAGCACACAAGCTCTAATACCAATTGTTAGTAATAACTGAGAGGGGGGGTGAATCAGTGGCCTCAAAAATTAATCCTTAAATCAACCCTTAAAACTTAGTACCAAAAAATTATGCCTCTAGTTATCTTTAGTCCTATAAGATGAATGCCTCTAAGTACTTATATTAAATTACTACTTGTCAAAATGCTTTGTAAAACCTTCTACTGTATGTCTACTGATAAGTAGCCTATTAATTTACCAAAATATAGTAAATAACTAGTGTATACCAATCAATCAATATTTACTTATGTGAAATGCAAAACAATAAAGTAATGACTCATAAACACATTGACACGTGGATTTTTAATGTGGAAACCCTGTTAGGGGAAAAACCACTGGGATCGGTGCCCCAAATTTTAACTCTTCTAAAGTGAGCTCGATGAAGAGCCAACCCTATTAAAGGTTACAAACACACTGTTATGTGTGACCTTGTTAGAGGATTTAAATGAATAGTTTGTCACTTAGTATATGGCATCTAATGCTACCATCCTTGATCAAACACTCACTTGGCCTGTCAATAAGTATTAGGCATATCCAATGCTACTTTGTATGATCAAACTTTTCGATACTCCTTGGGATGTATCTCAATTAGAATAGACTTTTAAGTCCTACTTGGTTAAGAGACTTGATGCTTCAATGGTTAAATTGAAATAGTAAATTGATATGTTCACACATACAACTATAATTGTACTAGATTTTTAGATCTATTGTAAGTGCATTACCTTTCTGATCAATGTAATCAATTCAATACCTTTGCTCTACACTATTCTACTCTATGATGTTGTATCATTGTTCATTGGTGTCTACAAAATTTAGCTCTTTCCTCAGCTTGATTGATTAGGTCTAAATGAAGACTTTCTTCTCCTTCAGAATCTCTTCAGCATCTATTATCTTGTCACTCCCCTAATTCATATTGAATTAGCTTGTCTCTTATATAGACATGATTTCACTATTTCTTGGCTTTCTTGATCTTGGCATGATCCACAATTCTCTCCAATTGGATTTAAAGAAAAACTCTTGTTTTATATCGTAGAGATATTCTTGCCAACTGGACAAAATAGCTTTAAATCCTTTACTTATCTATGGCTTTATCTTGTCGATTAAAACAATGATAACTACCAGTTAAGTCTATATTTAGCTCTTGATAGCTAAGTCTTTTGTCTTTTTTGAACTATTTGTTCTATCGGTCAATACTTCAGTTATTCATTGGTGAAAACTGACTGTTTCGTCAGTGAGACTTTAGTTGTCTTTGGGATCTCCGTCCATCAGGCAACACTGTAATTTTGTCCATCGGGTTACACTATTCTTTTCTCATCAGGTAACTCTTGTGACTTTGCTCATCGGTAATGCTGTGTGTTTGCTCGTTGGGTAACATAGTGACTTTACTCTTGTTGGTTTAATTGTCTATCGGTGTGCACTCTGTGCATGTATACAGTCACTTTGTGAATACTTAACTTTTATGCATTATTGATAGCATATCCTTTAATTCATTGGTTCTTTGATGTCTTCAGCAGTATGTACATGACCATTCAGATTATATCAAGTTGACATCAATGACAATACAATGAATTAACTAATTTAATGTCTTTGCATTAAATTTCTGTGTCTTGGTGATCATCAACTTAACATCTTGAAACATTCAATCAATTATAGTTTATTAGCATAATATAGAAGTAAAATTATGGTGTTATGTGTTATGCTTTATGGATGTTTGAATTATTTTACTTTTATTGCATCATTACTCTTACATGTTTAATTGCATGGAATTTATTTAAAAGCATTATCTAATTATTGGTTGAATTGGTTCATTACTTGTTTACAGTGATTAACACCCCCCCCCCCCCCCCCCCCCCGCCTCCCCCCTAGTGCCTCTAAATACTAATAATTTTTATCATATCTTAGTTCTATTGAAGAAGACTAATAGCTTGGGAAAGATCGTGAAGGAATACATGGAGTTTTATAGAAGGAAAATTGTAGAGGATGAAGATATGATTGAGAAACTCAAGGAGTAGTTGAATATTTCTAGGACTAAGATACAAGAAATTTTTGAACAATTGAGTGAGAGTTTTTTCATTTGTCACAATGCATTCTATGAGCTAACACAAGCCCTTATGAGTGATTCTAAAGTGATTAAAAGTAATTGATGATTTGAAGTTGTGATTATGTGCTAATGTTTCAAGAATTGTTAGAAGAATCCATATCGACCAACAAAGTGATATTTATTTGTTGCAAAGGTTGTATTCTATCTTTTGTGAAGCAAATTATCACAACCCAAAATTCACTGCCCAATTTGGATTAGTGCACCTTGGAAACACTTCAGTTTGACATGTGCCAGAACAATTTTGATGCTACATGAATGAAGAAAGGTCTCCCCTAGAGTTTACCTGGCCAACTGGAGCTGATGGAGCTAGGTTTTTGGTCCCATGATGAATGGTTTGAAAGATGCACCATTGAGAAACTTTTAACTGAGTAATAATGCAACTTTTTTCACCAACCAAGATCTAGTCACAAAATGGAATCTGAGTGGAATCTCCCAGAAATGAGCTACATGCTTGTAGGCCCTCCCAAGATGGTCCTTGTGCACTTCATGGATCTTTGATATCTCTCATGAGGTATGAGATATGGATCTCAAAAAAATGTTGTCCAATTTGGCTTAGTGCATCTTGGAAACACTTGGGTCTTGTTGTTCCCTTTTCTTGCTGACATAAAAATACTCCTCAGATGTATTACTCTATTTATCCCTGACACTGACCAAGCATAGAGCAGGACAATAGTAATAACATCTTGAGACCTCCTACACTTTGAGCTCCACAGACTCAGGCGGGATTACCCTTGAAAACTTAGAATAACGAAATCACTAAATTATTCTAGTTTGCTATTGGTGGAATTACAAGGAATGACCACTGTAACTTTTGCTAAAACAAACCAAACTAAAAGTAAAGATTGATTTTAATAAGGGTAGTCATTCAATTGAACAAAAATACACCAGTGCTAAATCTTAGGGCATGGAGTCATCTGTGAATAATTTTAACCAGCATGATTGAAGACTAAATTTAAGGCAATTACAGGATTTGAAACAAACATAGATATACCTTATATATCTACCTCAGTACATTTAGCCAGATTAATCCATCAGATTCATTTGCTACCCTGAACTTTGTTGAAATATCTCTAAGGTATATTCTCTCCTTGAAAGAAACCTAGAAGTATTTCATAATCAGCCTTACAGATATATAAATTGAAAATGCTCCTAGAACATTCAACTTAGACAAAATTTAGAATGCTAAAATGAAGACAGAAAATCCATTAAATACTTTAGAAACTGTGAACTAGATTTTATTCAGAGGTCATCATCAATTACTACATTCAATAGAGATTTCTCCAGAAAGACCAGATATATTGGTTCTCAAAACCAAGATTTACAATTGACTTAGTCTTATTTTCAGACAGAAAAATGACCATCATCCTCCCAGTAGTCTTGGAATCCTTTTATAGCACAAGGATGCAACAAGCTACCAACATACTGGGAAAGATTACACAATAGCTTGCAACAACTTGGCAATAGCTAATTAACAAGGTGGTAGCTAATTAACAAGGTTTGTCTTTTGTGACTTAACCATATTCATCCTTTAAGCTTTGCCTCCCATCTGTTCACTTCTTTGATAGTGAGCCAATCAAAAGGCAACAGCTTCTACCCACCTGGCATCAATGGAAATTTTGGCCTCAGACACAAATTTTACCATGTTTCTTTCGGTCCTGGATGATTTTGTGCTCTATTTTTCTGTTTCTTCTTTGGTGGCTCTTTAGCCCTGCTATTCAACTGGTCACATACTCGCCATCCTTTCATGCTCTGCTAACTAGCGACTTAGCGACTGCATTAAGTCTCTTTGTCGTGGGCCTCTGTCACTAACCATGGTTCCATTTCAAAACTTGGCGATAATGTGTTTTCTTATCTCTGGCTGACCTGAGTCATGATCTGGCAATCATGCGACACAACTAAAATCAAAGTCGCACATAGTTAACATTAACTCATCATTGATTTCGAGACCTTGTGACTAACTATTGCTCTTAACCATTACGGCTATCTCCCAGTCGGTGAGTGTTTAATTTCTATTTCAAGACTATGCGACAATGCCTAGTCGCCTAGTCAGGGAATCAAGTCTTGAGTATTTGATTTTACCTTAACAAGCTATAAGTGCCCCCCTTTTGCTTCTGACGACTGTGCGACATACCCTAATCGCCAAGTCGGGAGAAATTTTCTCTTAGGGCACTTTTCTTCTCAGACTTCACGACCACCGTTGGATCCTCTTATTCCTTCATCTGATAGCTGTTGCTTAATCGCTCAATGTTTCAGCCTGCCCTTAAATCATTTCTAGACATCACGACAGAAGGCAAAGCACCTTAGTCTCAAAGTTGCTGAATGCACTTTCTCCTTCTAGCGACAACCTAACAATCTTTTAATATCCACCCGCCTTATGACAGATGTCACACAATCATTAGCTCACTGAATGCATACTGAAGAACTGGGTCACCATCTTGTTCTCGCGACATCCCGACTACCCATTACTACAAACCATAGATAGTTAGTCGTGAAGTTTGAGCTAAAATCTCTTAACCTCTATCCCATTCCGAGACCACGTGACTGAAGGCCTGACTTAACTATTAGCTTTGGCTTGATTTGGTGATAATGTGATAAAAGGTAATCGTGGAGTTTGAGAACATTTTCATAACTGTTAAAAATCTCATGTGATCACCTGACTAAGCAGTGGGTCCCTCCTGCATAAAGCCTTATGACATAGCTATTCTGTGACTATCTGACATGAAAGGAATCATTGAGTCTCAGAAGGCAAAAGGAATATGTTGAAGTTGAACGAGACTACGCGACATAAGGAAAAAGAAAAGTCAGGAAGACAATTGGAATATTTGGCTGGAGTAACGTGACAAGGTGATCAATTTAAAACACATGCCCTTAGTGGATGGAAAAAGTAACTGCAAAACAGAATAACATGACTTAGGGTTTTAATTTCTTTTGCGCGACAAAGCACAGAATTTTGAAACAAGAAAGCCTGGGAAAAGAAAAAGACCAAGAAATTCAAATTTTTTACAACACAGTGCTAAAAATGGCTCTGACTGGGGAAAGACAAATGTAAAATTGTCATTAGAAGCCAGACCTCTAGAGAACAGACCACAAACCTAAACTAAACTATATAGGAGCACACAAAACCACACAAAAATAGGGAAAACTAAACTAACGTGCATGGAAAAGGAAAACTATGAGAAATAATGTTTCAAGAATTTTCCATGCACTGGAAATTCCTATATCTCACCATTTGGATCCTCCAAGAAATAATAATCGTGTCCATGAAACTCTTGAATTACAAATGGGCCCATCCACAGTGATTCAAACTTGCCATGTTTGCCTTTCTCCTCTTTTCTGGCATTCCATTGTAACACCAGATCATTTACCCTGAATTTTCTTTCAGTTGTCCTTTTATCAAACAGGTATTTAGACTGTTGCTGCAACTTCAGGTTTCTTTTGTGAGCTTCTATTCTTATTTCTTCTAATTCCATCAACTGATCCATTCTTTGCATCATAGGTTCTGGATTTTCTAAATCTTCTTCCAGCAAAAATTTGTGCACTATTAATAGATTGTTCAAGGGCAACCTTGCTTGACTTCCATAAACCATTTCAAAAGGGGAAACCCCTATGGATCTTTTTACTGTCACTCTGTCAGCCCATAAGGCTAATTTCAACTTTGAATGCCATGACTTCTTAATTTTATCCAAAATCCTTTTAATGATTTTCATAATAATTTTATTACTGGACTCAGCCTGTCCATTTGATTGAGGATGATATGGTGAGGAGTAAGATAAAATAATGTCATATTCTTCACAAAAGTCCCTAAATTCATCAGACCTAAAACACATGGCATTGTCCATAATCAGCTTAGTGGGCACACCAAATCTTGTTAGAATGTTGTCCATCGAGATATCCATTACTATCCTGCTAGTTGCCCTCTTTGTTGGGATTGCTTCTATCCATTTGGTGAAGTAGTCTGTAGCCACAAGAATCCAACTATCACCTCCACTAAATTTCTCTGTAAATTCACCAATAAATCCCAAACCCCACTGGGTAAAAGGAGCTTCAATATTCATAGGACTTAGAGGTAATGCTCCTGTAAATTTCATTTTGGCAGAAAACCTTTGGCATGGTTCACATTTTCTTACAAACATTTGAGTATCTCTGAAAAGACATGGCCAGTAAAAACCAGCTCTGATTATCTTGTGAGTTATAGTTTTGGCAGAATAATGCCCACCACATGCACCACTATGCAATTCACTTAAAACCTTTTCAGACTGTGATTTATCTAAACACAATAACAGAATCCCATCCTTATTTTTCCAAAACAAATCACCTTGTATCAAGACATACCTCTGGGCTTGCAATCTCAAAGTCCTCTTCTAATTTTTTGACATATGTTCTAGACATTTTGCATTTTTCATGACAAACACAATATCAGTATACCAGGCTTGCAATTCTATGCTGGTAAGATTCATGTTTATAGTTTGTTTTTCACTTACTTGGGCTGACTCCATATGTGTATGAGTAATTAACTTAGCCAAACCCAAACCCCTTACTAGTTTAGTGACCTGAATTTCCAAATTGAATTCTTGGATCCTGCTAATCCATCTGCACCTCTTACCAGTAACTTCAGATTGTGATAACATATCTTTCACTGTGGCATGTGGCACATAAGCAATTATTT
>MU228480.1:124505-135241 GCA_018584345.1 Thuja plicata
ATCTGCTCCCAAGAGAAATGCCTCATCACCAGGCATCTTGCTGTCAAATTCATTCTTCCAGGCATCTACAGCCTTTACTTGATCATCATCTCCCCTTAAGGAAGGAATAAACTTATTAAAATCATTTCAAAAGAGGCTCAACTTAACCTCTATCTGGTTTAATTTTCCTTTAAAGAATGAGAGAGAAATATTGACTCTTTTGATATCATCTTCCACTTAAGTTACTATTTTAGGAAAATCTCGTCTTAGGGCTTACAAAGATGCTAACTTTTCAAATAAATTTGCCCTAGTAGACCACTTAGTAAAGTAAGGGTTTAGAATGGCAAGGTATCCCATTACCTCAGTATGCAAAGTTGGCAATTTATTGTATGCATTGAGTACAACATCAGTTTTATCCTTTAGAATCTCAATTCTATGTTGTAGTATACCCTTCAATACCTTCAAAGAAATTGCATTTCCCTTTTCTTCATTAGTTTCCTATTCAACAACCTCTTCTGATTTAGGATTATCTTCAATTTGCAATGGTGGTGGTTGTGCAGGTGCATATACCACCTTAGGTTTTTCTTCTAACTCTTTCAGCAATCTCTTGATTACCTGATCCTGCTGGTGCAATTGTATATGACACATCTCCCTATCCTTAGACAATGCACTTGTCTCTCCTAACAATGTGCTACACCTTTCAGACAATTTTTTAGTCTTGTCTTCATTCAAGTGAGCCCAATGTGTCATAATTTGGGATATCTCCAAATCCCCTGTATTTTGTACAGACCAGACCATTTGATTTCCCACCATATTTTCTTGAATATTTACAAGTTGGGGCGTTTGGTCTTTTGGGCTCAGGCTCCACATTGCAAAAGCTTGGGATTTTGGACTATACCCAAATCAATTTATTACATCTCCCATCTCGACCTCACTAGCCATCTTGAGATCTGGTTGTTTTCTGATTTGGTCAATGATGAAGGCAGATGCCAAATCCCATCCCTTAGCCAACAATATTCCACTACCTAGCACCATCTTCCTGGCTTCCTCAGGTGAAATATCCTCACTCTCTGGATCATAAGACTTTAAAGCCACTAGGGCTTCATTTTTTATTGTCTCTTTTCCATCCACTATCAATTGGGATCTAATCTGCTCTATCTTATACCATCTTAAGAAGTCTTTAAACTACTCTGTCTTAACAAAGCTGTCACCATTTAGAAATTTTTGTTGATGAAGCAATCTTTCATCAACACAAGCCTTAAATGGTAGCTCAACATTGTCATCTAGGTCAGGTTGTTTCTTCTTACCTTCCCTGATTGCCTTTCTTAGGTTATGATCATATAACCTACTGCCAGGTACTAAGGCCTTAGCCTTATCCTTCTTATTCTGCCCTTCAGTTGAGGGCTGACCTATTTCCAATTTTTGCCTCTTTGCAGCAGGTTCCTCTACATCATCTGGTTGGGTAGCAATTGTCAAATCTATAATGTGACCCTCTGCTCCCTGCAACTATGGTATTTCAGCTATATCTTGTTGTGATTCTTGCTATGGTGAAGGATACATAGTAGGACATGCATAATCACTGTCACTACCACTATCATACTCAGACTCTGAATGATCAGATGTCTGAGCACCTTTCTTGTCAAGCACTATATCCAGTTTCTCTATAAGCAAATAATAGTTGTCTATCATGGCTTTAATTATGTCAAAATATGGGAGGTCAGGGTAAAAACCCCCAAAAGACAACCCATTTCTCTTTATTTGCTTCTCCAACTTTAGCAACTCTTAGATTCTCAGTCTTCTTGTATCAATATCATCTTCATCCAAGATATTCCTTGTTGCATCTTCTTCTATGCACTCACAGTGGACATTTGTATTGGGGATTGTACGTGTATATAATTTCCTAACCCCTGCCATGAAACCCTCTGGATCAATGTATCTATAAGGGGCTGCCCCCATCCTCTATTTTTCCAACCATTGACCTACTGCATCAATGGCACCCTTGCCAATTGTAAAGTTCAAAATCTTGAATTGCCTACGGGTTATAGTCCCCTTCTTGTGCGGTGCAAAGTGCTCATTATCTGTCAGCAACAACTGCCATATGAATTCCATTGCAGCTACTCTTGCAGGCACATAATATGGTAAGAGATGAGGTGGGTGAGTACACCCATATACCCTAATGATGATATAATTCTCCTCCAAAAATAAATCACCCTGGTTGTGCTTACCATCCCACCCATTTGTAAAATAACAAGGTCTCAGCAGCTGTATAACTTTCAATGGGATTCTTGTTCTGCTTGTTCCCAAACTCTGTACTATTGGATATACAATCCAATTCTGGAAGGCACAATAGTCACACTCCCTAGAAGTATAATTCCAAACCCTCAACCAAAATTGGATAGGATTTGGTGCTGATTGGTAGAATCTCTAAGGAGTTAAATTATTAACATCCATGATGACAAAATTGAAATACAAAAGGAGATGCATAAGAACTGAGTAATGCAAAAATTTGGGCTCCTTCTCCTTTGGGTTCTTCATTCTCTTCTGGGTTGCAATGGAACCCTCATGCATCTCATCTATGATGTGCTAAATATAGTCATAAATGGTGTTAGAATGGACCTCTTGTAGGTCCAATACCATCATCAGAATCCCTGCATCAATCTTTTCTGCATCACCATCTATTCCCAATACTCTACACAGGGCATATGCAGCATACTTGATATAAAAATGTAGATCCTTGTAATAATATGGGTAGTCCCTAGACATAGGATCTAAATACTTTTTCACTTGTTTTAACAACTAGCCCCTAGCAATCCCAGGCTTCAAAGTATACCTCTATTTTTTCTTTGTCATGTCAATTTTGGTAGACATGGTGCTGAATAAGCCGAAGGCTTGCATGAATTAATTTCTATTAAAAATTAATAGGGCAGTGCCATCATCCCTCCTGATGGTCTTAGACAAAACATCATAGTGATTGGCTAGTTCTAAGAATAAGTCTACATCTAGGAAGACATCAGGAACAAGTAACCTGGCTAAACCACAGGTCCAAGGGTTTGATACTGGGATGGGCTTATTAGAATTCTTATAAAAATAATTGAAGAGGGAAAAACCTATTGTCCCTGGAGTCATAGTATCTCGAATGTCTTTATACTCATCAATGAGGACATTAGCATTAGCCTTCTTGTTCTGTGTTGAACCAGGCAGGAGGCAGAGGAATTCATCAGAAAAACTCACCTTTCCCTTTTTCTCTTCCTCACTTCCTCCACTTGTCGAAGCAACACTTACAGCCCTGCTCATACTTGCAATACCTTGAATCTCCTACTCCTTACTAATATTGAAAAAAATCTAACTCTGAGATTGGCTGACCGTCCTGTGCACAATTTTCTGAAACTTAGAACCTATTGATCAACTCTGAAAACATTGCAAACTGAGCAAAATATCTCTTCTCTCTAAAAATTGAACAACTTGGGCTCTGAAATATAAAAGCACAGTGAATGAAAATGAATGCACCATCAACTCCTTATAGCCATCATTCAAAGTAGGCAGCTCATAATTTAGAAACATCAGTTCTATCTTTAATTTGACATACTATGAACTTGAATGAAAACCTAGCCGTAGTTCCATGAGCTTGACAGGAAATCAAATTTTTAAAAGTGAATCCTCAGAACAACCTTACAACATTCAAAAGAGCTCACATGTCACACTATGATTTGCTAACTGTCTTACATCTCAACTACTCTTTTTGCACAGTAATCAAAATACAAGCCTTTGATTGGTTATCGAATGATTCATACTATCACATCAAAAAATGCCACCATTTTTAGATTTTGGGAACAGGCGACTGTGTGACTACATAAGAACTCTTTTTTTTGGACCTCTATCACTAACCCATAGTTTATCTCAAGACATGGTGACAATACACTTTCTTTCTTTAGCTAACCCAAGTCACCATCTAGCGATCACGCGACCCTACAGAAACCATAGTTGTGCATAGTTAACACTAACTCATTATCTTTTCTGAGACCTTGTGACTAACCATTACCTTTAACCCTTCACGGTTATCTCCTATTTGCTGAGCGCTTTCATTTCATTTCAAGACTATGCGACAATCCAAGTCGCCCGATCACTAAATAGAAAACCTGAGTGTTTAATTTCAACATGACAGGTTATATGTGCCCCTTTTCTCATCTGATGACTGCGCGACATACCTTAATCACCAAGTCAGGAGGACTTTTCCTTTCGAGCACTTTTCTTCTTAGACTTTGTGACCATCGTTAGATCCTCTGATCTCTTTATCCGACGGCTGTCGCATAATCGCCAAATGTTCTTATATACCCTTAAATCTTTCTCAGACCCTGTGACAAAAGGAAAAGAACTTAGTCTCATTGTCGCTGATTCCATTCTCTCCTTCTAGAAACCATTTGATAAACCTTTAGCAACCACTCACCTTATGACACATGTCACAAATTCATTCGTTGACTTACTGCACAATGGAAAACTGAGTCATCATTCTGTTCTTGGCGACAACCCGAATATGCTTTACTCTATACCTCAGATGGTCAGTCACAAAGTCTCGGTCAAAATCTCTTAACCACCGTTCCCTCTCGAGACTAAGTGACTGAAGGCTTTTCCCAACCTTTAAACTTGGATCCTCTTAGCGATAATGTGACATGAGGTAATCACAAAGTCTGAAGACATTTCAATAACTGTTGAGAATTTATTGTGATTACCGATTTAATCAGTGGGTCCCCTCTGCATAATGCTTTATTACAAAGTTATCTTGCGACCGCAAGACATGAAGAAATCACAGAGTCTCATAATGTCAAAGGAATATACTAAATTTAAACAAGACCATGTGACAAAAGCAAATCACCAAGTCGGGAAGGATTAAGGAATATTCGTTTGGAGTAATGCGACAAAGTAATTTGATTAAAACACATGACTTAAGTGGACCAAAAAAGCAACAGTGAAATAGAAGAAACATGACTTAGGGTTTGTTTTTCAACTTTTAATACTTGGAAGGCTAAGGGTTTTTAGGGTTTTTTGCAAATTGAGTTAGGTTCAAACTTGAAAACCTGAAAACTTGACACAGGTAAAGAAAAAAGAATGAGAGAAAGCTGACTTAAAACCACCAGATCACAGAGAAAAGAACAGGGAACCAGGAAAACTGCCAAAACAAGGAATACAACCAACAGTGGCTCTAATGAGGATTGGCTAAACAAGGTTTATGACAAAGAACCATAGAATCTCTGGTTGCAGACCACCTTTACAACGGAGAAAAACCCTAAAAAATAGAACAGGAAATATGTACAGAACTTACAAACAAGGGAAGGGAGAAGAACATATGATACATACTTACTTGTGCACTTCTAAATTTTTACTCAAAGAAAGGCTTCAAAAATTGCCCGTGCACAGGCAATTCAAAGAGATCTCCTTCCATATTTTTCAACAAATATGAGTCTTTACCAAATTTTTCTACAATAATGAATGGTCCTAGCCACAAAGACTCAAACTTCTTGTGTTTTCCTTTGTCCTCTGCCCTTGCATTCCATTGGAGAACTAAATAATCAATTTGGAACTTTCTCTCAGTAGCCCTCCTGTCAAATAGATATTTCATTTTTTGTTGTAGCTTCACATTTTCTCTCTGACTATTTCTCCTTACTTCATCTAATTTAATCAACTGCATCATTCTATTTTGCATATTGTCAAAGACATCTAAATGTTCCTCTTGTATGAACTGGCAAATGCGTAATAAATTGTTAATAGGCAATCTCGCTTGTAAACCATACACCAACCCAAAAGGAGATTGACCAATTACCTTCTTAAGTGTTACCCTATCATCCCAAAGGGCTAATCTCAATCTTGTATGCCATGTTCTTTTATTTTGTTCTTGAGTCCTCTTCAATATTTTCAATATGCTTTTATTACTAGACTCAGCTTGTCCATTGGCCTGTGGATGATATGGGGATGAATATGATATTGTGATCCCATACCCTTCACAGAAACTTGTCATTTCTTCTGATCTAAAACTCATAGCATTATCCATTATTAATTTATTAGGCACTCCAAATCTGGTCAAAATATTTTCTAATAGAAATTTAGTAACCACCTTACTTGTTGCTTTCCTTCTGGGGATAGCCTCAATCCATTTAGTAAAGTAATCTATGGAAACTAAAATCCAACTGTGCCCTACACTAGACTTTTCTTGAAATTCACCAATAAAATCAATGCCCCATACAGTAAAAGGAGCCTCAGCACTCACTAGGTTGAGCAATAGAGCACCTGCAAATTTCAATTTATTGGAGAACCTCTGACATGGTTCACGTTTCTTGACATGTATATAAGTATCTTTGAACAAAGTAGGCCAATAATATCCTGCCCTTAAAATCTTATGGGTAGTGGTTTTAGCAAAAAAGTGACCTCCACACTGTCCTTCATGCATCTCAATTAGAACTTTCTCAGCTTGATATTTGTCAAGGAATAGCAATAGTACACCATTTTTATCTTTCCAAAATAAATCTCCTTGAATCAAATCATATCTTTGAGCTTGCAATTTCAAACTTCTCTTTTGATTATCAGACAAATAATTAGGACACCTAGCATTTTTGAGGAAGAAAACAATATCAATGTAATATAGTTGCCTCTCTATACTGGTAATGGCTTGGTGATGTGCTCCTGTCTAATTTGATTGTACTAAATCCAGGTTCTCTTCAGTCATAAGTTTAGCCAAGCCTTGACCTCTTATCAATTTGGTGATATTGATTTCCAAATTGAACTCTTGAATCCTTGTAATCCATTTACATCTCTTACCAGTAACCTCTGACTGTGTAAGGATATCTTTCACTGCTGAATGTGGGACATAGGCCTGCACCCTAGCACAAACCAAGTAAGGCCTAAAATATTTTACTACCTTAACCAATGCATAGGCCTACTTTTCCATTATTTCATAGTTAAGTTCTGCAGCTTGCAAGGATTTACTATAAAAAGCTATGGGATGTTCAAATCCTTGCTCATCTTTCTGAAGTAATATTGTAGCAATTGTATGGAATGATGCAAATGAAAATAGGAAGAAAGGCTTAGTGTAATCTGGAGAATTCAACACTAGAGCTTCCTACACTGCCTTCTTTATCCTTTCAAAATCTTGTTGAGCCTCATCAGTCCAAACAAACTTGACATTTTTCTTTAAAAATTTTATAATGGGCTTCACAATTTTAGCAAAATTGGCTACAAATCTTCTGACAAAGTTAATCTTCCCTAAGAAAGATTGTACACTTTTCAAATTTTTTGGGGTAGTTACCTTCTGAATTGCTTCCACTCTCTCAGGGTCTATTCTTACTCCTTCTCCGGATACTATATGTCCAAGCAACTTTCCCTCCTTAACTGCAAAATGACACTTCTTAGGGTTTAATGAAACACCATATTCTAATGCTTTATTAAAAATCTTACCCAAATGATCACAATGATCACTATCCCTCTTTGAATACGCAGTTAAATCATCTTGCTAAATAACCATGAATAAATCAATAAACTCTTTGAAAGCAACATCCATGGCTCTTTCAAAAGTTGCACCTGCATTTATCAAACCAAAAGAATCCTGTTATACACATATGTTCCCCAAGGAGTAGTAAATGCAATTTTATTTTATATTGCTCTGACTCTTTGACTAAAACTTGGTTGTAACCTGAAAAACCATCCATCATTGACAAAAATTCACAACCAATCACCTTATGCAACATTGCTTCCATATTGGGCAGTGAATAATTATCTTTCAGTGAAGCAATATTGAGATATCTGAAATCAACACATAATCTAATGTCACCATTTTTCTTTCTAACTGGCACTAGATTTGATACCCATGTTGAATGTCTAATAGGTTGGATTATCCTAGCATCTTTGAGTTTCACCAATTCCTGCTGCATCTTAGGAGCCAACAAGGGGTTAATGGGCCTTTGTTTTTGTCTAAATGGCTTCACAACTGATTTCAAAGGAATTTCATGCTGAAAAAGGTCCTCTCTATATGCCTTCAAATCCTCATATGACCAAGAAAAACATGCTTGTATTTTCTCAGTAACTTGATCAGATTTATCCTTACATGAGAGTCCAAACCTTTTCCTATATAAACTATCTGAGGACTGTTTTCTGATCCTAAATTTATTTCTTCCAAATCCTCAATGTTGGCATTGCTTATCTTTGCTGAATCATTTTGCTGAGTTATAAACAATGTATCAAGTTCAACCAAACCTTTAGGAATCTGATTAGAACTTATTTGGACAACTTCATTTCCCAAGATGTAATCCTTTCCATCATCAGATTCTAATAAGGAACTGCAGTCTATGCTCTGTTTTTCATACTGATCCAAACATTGCATGAACCTCAGAATATCATGATCATCTTGGAACACTTTCCAGTTGTATATGTTATCTAGGACAACTGGTCTTGTTTTTATTTCAAGTATTGATACTCCATGTAGGGTCAAATCATCATTTTTCAAAGCAACATTTGCTAGAAAATCAGCCATAATATTCTTTGACCTTTCCAACCAGGTTATATTAAAAGCATCAAACATCTCACATTGATCCCAAATAGCATGTTTGTACATTTTCAATATGTCATTTTTTATAGCATATTTGGATCTGACTTGTGCTACCACTAACTCAAAGTCACCATAAACCTTTAAACATTTGATACCATGTTTGATAGCAATTTCAAGCCCTAAAAATAAGGCCTCATACTCTACAGTATTGTTAGTACACTGAAAAGCTAGCAGAAATGAGTATTTAAAAGTTGTACCTGATGGGGATATCAACAATACTCCTGCCCCTGATCCTTCTTTAGATCAAGCACCATCAAAGTAAATTTTCCATATTCCATCTTCTTGTAAGATTAATTTATTATTTAAAAGTTTAGCTTCTTGATCTTGACAATAAAGTTCTTCTTTTTGCATTCTGAAATTTTCCATGTCTATGTCAATGCAACAATTAACATTGGTGTCTTCAAATTTTTCTATCATATGGGAAGTTCTGCTCTCTCTCAAAACCTTAACATCTTGTTCGACAATGTTGAAAGTATCATATGAAAAATCATTTTGTATACTTCCTCCCATTGAAGCACTCCATTTCCTTGATAACAACATGCCATAATGAGGTGGTATATCAACCACAAGAACATTCATTATCATCACTACATCAGGACAAATGGCTAGTCGATAAGGCATAGCGTCAATAGTTCCAATTACAGGGACTTCCCTAGAATCCATGGCTCTACATCTTCCATAAGGTGTGTCAACTTGTAGCCCCATTTCCCTCATAATCTCAGTTGGCATAACTGTATTAGAAGCTCCTGAATCAATCATACAATTCTTGAGCATTTTATCATTAATTATCAATGAAAGAAAAAATAGGTCCACCACCTTTGGAGAAGAAGTAGCATTCAAGAATATTTGAGGAATCTTGGATGTCAACATCTCATCCTCATTTCCCTTGACAGGTGGCCTCTTAGATACATCTACTGGGTTTTGAACTTTTATTATAGGTACACTGTTTAATAATGACATCACTTTTTCCTTACGTTCCTTGATCCTCATCATTTCCAAAAATGGTACCTTGACTGTCATCTGAGACAAACATTGACCCATGTCTACTGGAGTATAAAAAATGTCTAATTGTTTTGACTTATCAATGATAACTTCATTATCATCGCTGTGTTTCTTTTGAGATGACTCTTTCAACCTTTTATTTTTTTATCTTTTGAACAAGAATGATTTTTTCTTGACCTTTTTCATCTTCACCTTGTATAACATTTCGCTCTACAACTTTTGTGATGATCTTGACCTTGTTTTCATTTACATTTTCACTAGGTCCTTCCTTTTTCTGAACATACTTAGTGTCTGGTTTATTTTCCTTTATGAAAACACCTGAGAGCTGGCTACAAGTACCACCCACCACCCTGTTCCTTAAGTGGTAATTGCTTCTAGCTTTATTTACTAACTCAGCAGTAATTCTAGCCTTCTCTTCATCTAAAGCCTTCCTTATGAGTGGAACCTCCTGGCCATCCTGAGCATAACACCTTATACTGTCATCAAATTCATCAGTCTCACTATCAGACAAAATTTGTTGGTGATGATTCTCAACCCTTCTTTGTGAAACATAGAAATCATGATTTTCTTCTTCACTGTTTGAATCAATATCATGGAACGAATAAGTATTAGTCATACTATGATCACACTATTCCCCCTGATCATTTTCTTGTTCCTCATTCACTTTTATATCTAAGGAAATGACACAAAAATCAAGATTATGAGGATCTTCACAAGCCTCACA
Source organism: Thuja plicata (assembly GCA_018584345.1). Classification (NCBI taxonomy): domain Eukaryota; kingdom Viridiplantae; phylum Streptophyta; class Pinopsida; order Cupressales; family Cupressaceae; genus Thuja; species Thuja plicata. Next base: position 134,801 of record MU228480.1, read on the forward strand.
CCATGTCTCTTCATTGCAGAAATGGATAGAATTTCTATGAAGGGGGTCTGGAGTCTTGTTATCCATCTTTTATTTCTTGGGTGTAACAACAGGCTTTCCATCTTTGAACTGAGTTCCATATGGATGATTTTGCATTCTGTTCTGAGGATTGTAAGTATTATTATAAAAGGATTTATTGTTTTGAGGATGTCTATATTCTTTGTACTCTGGTTCTTTCAGATTGCTTTTGCTAAACCTGGGGTCATCCCTCCTGTTTAACTTACTAGATACTCTCCTGTTCATTTCAATATTGACTGCTATTTTATAAGCATCACTAAGAGTCCTAGGGTTCTTATCTCTTAGAGCATATCCCATTTTGGAATCATAAGCATTTAAATAAGTTTCTAGACATACTTCCTCATCTAGCCTTATCTTTTGAAATAGTTTATGCATAGCTCTTTG
>MU228480.1:135475-202548 GCA_018584345.1 Thuja plicata
AAGTCATCAACAAAGTCAATGAATTTTCTTAAGTGTGTTTCACAAGAAATGACATTATTTCCTACAAACTTTGGGAGCTTTTCTCCCACATCACCCACATCCTTAGGAAAAGCATTAGGGTATCTAGGGATATCAACAAAGTTAAACTGTTTATATCTCTCGAAATGCAATGGTTTTCTTTGAAAGCTATCATCTTCCTTGGAAGCAGTAGCTCTAGTTCCAGAGGTTATAATATTTTCAGGACTATATTTTGATTATACTTTGAAGACTGCAAAAAATCAATCTTTTTCTTCATTTCAATTGTTGCAGCTTCCATTTGAGCCTTCTCTAACATTTTTTCCATGGTTTCTTTCTCAATTCTCAATCTTTCCAATTTGATCTCTAACTTAGACATTTGTTCTACCAATGGTTTTTGAAACTTGGGTTCTTGATCTTTATGTTCACCCATCTTCTGTTTACCCTTATTTATTTGTAAAATAGAAGCTTTATGAGTGAATGGTATTTCTTGGTCATTTTGAAACTTCTCAGAATCCTTGGTAACCTGATGTCTTGAAGACCTTTTTCTATTATTGTCCAAAATCTTACGATCATTGTTTTTCTTTCTTAATGCTCTCTCCTTTTTCATTTGTTGAACCAGAGCAAGCTGTTTCAAAATGAACTTTTCCTCATTTACTAACATATCTGAGGGGGCATCTTCTGAATATGAACTAGGTGTACTAATTTTCTCTCTCTCATTTGAAGTAGAAGTGATTGTGGGAGTATCTAATACTCTTTCAGTAGCCTCTTCATATTCTGAAGTATTTCCATCATGAGAGCACTTATTTGTATTCATGTCTCTCCTTACATTACCCTCTCTATTTTTTGGAGGGGTTTCATCCATATTACCCTGATTTCTCTTTTTCCTCCAAGACATACCTATTCTTGAATATGATGGGAGTCCATCATGTAATACTCTTTCAGGATCAGTTCTTACCCTTGACCTGGTATTCATTCCAAAAGACATTTGTTAACTTTGCACTAATCTCAGAGATTTCCTTTTAGAGTCGCCACCCAGTAAATTCAGATGAATGAATAGCTATCAAGGGAAAATATGACAACAGCTACTGGGGTCTTGTAAATAATTTAGACCTTGACACACCAGAGATTTATGAACGCTTCTTCAAGACTTTATAATCTCTTATCCCCAGCAGAGTCGCCAATTTTTTAGGGATTTTTCTTATATAAATTACAGTGCTTGAAATGACTACTTGAACACCATGCCTTCTAATACTGATTATGAGATAAGAAAATCCTAATTGCTAAGGACTGGATAAGGTCCTTCTTCATTTTTGAGCTCCACATATACTCAGGCATGTTTTACCTTTTATGATTGTTGTTTATACAGTATGTTATAGTGTGGACACTGATTTGCTATGTACCTTTGTTAAACCAACTTATAAATCACCTTTCAAATGACCAAGCATAACCAGATGTAAGATTTAACCATACAAACTTATGGTCTTAAATATAGAAAAAACCAGTGATACAAGGATTTTCATCCTTCTTCCTTTTATAGTAGGAGGGATAACCTAATAATTCACTCTTCAAGGAATCACTAAAATGGACACTTTCCTGCTGACTTGAGTCCTTACTGACTTCAGTTTGTTTGTTATTAATAATGAGAGTATTTTGATTAAATTGGTTTTGATACCTTGAAATGACTTGGAAGATAATGGGTTATCAGACCAATTTCTAGACCAGTGCCTATCCTTTGGGCTACAGAGTCAAATAAACTAAGATCTCATAGAAACAAAATATAGTAAGCTGCCTTACAACCCACATACAACTCAGATAATTTGCCTTACAAATTACCTTTTTACCTCTAAATGATTGTATCAAATCTTTAAAAAACTATTATGCTCCCTGAAACTACTCACAAAACTTACTTCTTTCCTTAAAAGAAACTTGCAAGCAATTAGATAATTACCTAATAACCAAAATGCTTCAAAATACCTTGCAAACTTAAACATAAAAGAGAATACACTGAGAATAAAGCGACAACAGATGAAGAGAGTAAAATTGCACCGTATTTTATTTATATGATCCAGCTTTCATACATGAAAGATTTTGCAACTTCAAAAGATAGACAGAAGTTCAAAACATCTGAATTCTACAATATATTTCTTCTCTTTTCCAAAAAATTCCAACATCAAAAGACCCTTTACAATTACAACTCTTTTTCTATATATAGGGTTTTTTTACCATCTTGGAATCCCTTAAGGATGCAACAAGCTTAGGATGGTCATAGAAAACCTAACCCTAAAACTATAAAAGAAACAAAAGAAAGAAGAACTGGTGGAATGACCAAGTCAAAAGATGGAAACAGATATTCTTTGTTCTTCTCCCGATCTAGCGACTACAATTAGATTTGTATAGATGATAGCTAGTATTATTTATGTTGAGTCTAGATAGTCGTGCTTGCATACTCATCTACATTCTCCTTTTGTAATAACTGTCCCTCTTATCTTGAATAGTGCAGTGCCAAGTGTTTACCTTTACTCCTCGTCCAAGATTTCTTCTTCTACTACTGGCTTCTTTCTCTTGAACATGGTCATCAACTCCCATGCTTTCACTTCATCATTCGATGACCACTTGAAGTCTTGAGTACTCTGTACTTGCACCTTTTGTCTATCCCATCTAGCATCAGTGATATTCTTGACATCGAGCAGGAATTTGTTGATGTCAGTCTCTGCTTTGAAAGCTTCATCCAATATTTTATTGAATCCTTCAATATCAACATCTTATCCCAAGAGAAATGCCTCATCACCAGGCATCTTGCTATCAAATTCATTCTTCCAGGCATCTACAACCTTTACTTGATCATCATCTCCCCTTAAAGAAGGAATAAACTTATTAAAATCATTTGAAAAGAGGCTCAACTTAACCTCTATCTGGTTTAATTTGCCTTTAAAGAATGAGAGAGAAATATTGACTCTTTTGATCTCATCTTCCACTTCAGTTACTATTTCAGAAAAATTTGGTCTTAGGGCTTGCAAAGATGCTAAATTTTCAAATAACTTTGCCCTAGTAGACCACTTAGTAAAGTAAGGGTTTAGAATGGAAAGGTATCCCATTACCTCAGTATGCAAAGCTGGCAATTTATTGTATGCATTGAGTACAACATCATTTTTATCCTTTAGAATCTCAATTCTATGTTGTAGTATACCCTTCAATACCTTCAAAGCAATTTCATTTCCCTTTTCTTCATTAGTTTCCTATTCAACAGCCTCTTCTACTTTAGGCTTATCTTCAATTTGCAATGGTGGTGGTTGTGCAGGTGCATATACCACCTCAGGTTTTTCTTCTAACTCTTTCAGCAATCTCTTGATTACCTGATCCTGTTGGTGCAATTGTATATGACACATCTCCTTGTCCTTAAAAAATGCACTTGTCTCTTCTAACAATGTGCTACACCTTTCAGACAATTGTTTAGTCTTGTCTTCATTCAAGTGAGCCCAATGTATCATAATTTGGGAAATCTCCAAATCCCCTGTATTCTGTACAGACCAGACCATTTGATTGCCCACCATATTTTCTTGAATATTTACAAGTTGGGGCTTTTGGTCTTTTGGGCTCACGCTCCACATTGCAAAAGCTTCAGATTTTGGACTATACCAAAATCCCTTTATTACATCTCCCATCTGGACCTCACTAGCCATCTTGAGATCTGGCTGTTTTCTGATTTGGTCAATGATGAAGGCAGATGTCGAATCCCATCCCTCAGCCAATAGTATTCCACTACCTAGCACCATCTTCCTGGCTTCCTCGGGTGAAATATCCTCACTCTCTAGATCATAAGACTGTAAAGCCACTAGGGCTTCATTTGTTATTGTCTTTTTTCCATCCACTGTCAATTGGGATCTAATCTACTCTATCTTATGTCATCTTAAGAAGTCTTTAAACTCCTCTGTCTTAACAAGGCTTTCATCATTTAGAAATTTTTGTTGATGAAGCAATCTTTCATCAACACAAGCCTTAAGTGGCAGCTCAACATTGTCATCTAGGTCAGGTTGTTGCTTCTTACCTTCCCTGATTGCCTTTCTTAGGTCATGATCATATAACCTACTGCTAGGTACTAAGGCCTTAGCCTTATCCTTCTTCTTATTCTTCTCTTTAGTTGAGGGCTGACCTATTTCCAATTTCTGCCTCTTTGCAGCAGGTTCCTCTACATCATCTGGTTGGGTAGCAATTGGCAAATCTATAATGTGACCCTCTGCTCCCTGCAACTGCAGTATTTTATCTATATCTTGCTATGATGCTTGCTATGGTGAAGGATACGTAGTAGGATGTGCATAATCACTGTCACTACCACTATCATACTCAGACTCTAAATGATCAAGTGTCTGAGCACCTTTCTTGTCAAGCACTCTATCCAGTTGCTCTATAAGCACATAATAGTTGTCTATCATGGCTTTAATTCTGTCAAAAGATGGGAGGTCAGGGTAAAAACCCCCAAAAGACAACCCATTTCTCTTTATTTTCTTCTCTAGCTTTAGCAACTCCTAGATTCTCAGTCTTCTTGTATCAATATCATCTTCATCCAAGATATTCCTTGTTGCATCTTCTTCTATGCACTCACAATGGACATTTGTATTGGGGATTTTAGGTGTATACAATTTCCTAACCCCTACCATGAAACCCTCTGGATCAATGTATCTATAAGAGGCTGCCCAGATCCTATATTTTTCCAACCATTGACCTACTGTATCAATGGCACCCTTGCCAATTGTAAAGTTGAAAATCTTGAATTGCCTACGGGTTATAGTCCCCTTCTTGTGCGGTGCAAAGTGCTCATTATCTGTTAGCAACAACTGCCATATGAATTCCATTGCAGCTACTCTTATAGGCACATAATATGGTAAGAGATGAGGTGGGTGAGTACACCCATATACCCTAATGATGGTATAATTCTCCTCCAAAAATAAATCACCCCAGTTGTGCTTACCATCCCACCCGTTTGTAAAATAACAAGGTCTCAGTAGCTGTATAACTTTCAATGGGATTCTTGTTCTACTTGTTCCCAAACTTTGTACTATTGGATAAACAATCCAATTCTAGAAGGCACAATAGTCACACTCCCTAGAAGTATAATTGCAAACCCTCAACCAAAATTGGATAGGATTTGGTGCTGATTGGTAGAATCTCTAAGGAGTTAAATTATTAACATCCATGATGACAAAATTGAAATACAAAAGGAGATGCATAAGAACTGAGTAATGCAAAAATTTGGGCTCCTTCTCCTTTGGGTTCTTCATTCTCTTCTAGGTTGCAATGAAACCCTCATGCATCTCATTTATGATGTGCTGAATATAGTCATAACTGGTGTTAGAATGGACCTCTTGTAGGTCCAATACCATCATCAGAATCCCTGCATCACCATCTATTCCCAACACTCTACACAGGGCATATGCAGCATAGTTGATATAAAAATATAGATCCTTGTAATAATATGGGTAGTCCCCGGACATAGGATCTAAATGCTTTTTCACTTCTTTTAACATATGTTTTAACAACTAGCCCCTAGCAATCGCAGGCTTCAAAGTATACCTCTGTTTTTGCTTTGTCATGTCAATTTTGGTAGACATGGTGCTTAATAAGTCGAAGGCTTGCATGAATGAATTTCTATTCAAAATTAACAGGGCAGTTCCATCATCCCTCCTGATGGTCTTAGACAAAACATCATAGTGATTGGCTAGTTCTAAGAATAAGTCTACATCTAGGAAGACATCAGGAACAAGTAACCTGGCTAAACCACAGGTCCAAGGGTTTGATACTGGGATGGGCTGATCAGAATTCTTATAAAAATAATTGAAGAGGGAAAAACCTATTGTCCCTGGAGTCACAGCATCTCAAATGTCTTTATACTCATCAATAAGGACATTAGCATTAGCCTTCTTGTTCTGTGTTTAACTAGGCAGGAGGCGAAGGAATTCATCAGAAAAACTTGCCTTTCCCTTTTTCTCTTCCTCACTTCCTCCACTTGTCAAAGCAACACTAGCAGCCCCACTCATACTTGCAATACCTTGAATCTCCTACTCCTTACTGTTATTGAAACAAATATAACTTTGAGATTGGATGACCACCCTGTGCACAATTTTTTGAAACTTAGAACCTATTGATCAACTCTGGAAACACTACAAACTGAGAAAAATATCTCTTCTCTCTAAAAACTTAACAACTTGGGCTCTAAAATCTAAAAGCACGGTGAATGAAAATGAATGCACCATCAACTCCTTATAGCCATCATTCAAAGTACGCAGCTCGTAATTTAGAAACATCAGTTGTGTCTTTAATTTGACATACTGTGAACTTGAATGAAAACCTAGCCATAGTTCTATGAGCTTGACAGGAAATCAAATTTTTAAAAGTGAATCCTTGGAACAACCTTAGAACATTCAAAAGAGCTGACATGTCACACTGTGATTTGCTAACTATCTTACATCTTAGCTACTCTTTTTGCACAGCAATCAAAATACAAGCCTTTGATTGGTTATCGAATGATTCATATTGTCACATCAAAAACTGCCACCATTTTTAGATTTTGGGATCAGGTAACTATGTGACTGCATAAGAACTCTTTGTCGCGGACCTCTATCACTAACCCATAGTTTATCTCGAGACATGGTGACAATTCACTTTCTTTCTTTAGCTAACCCAAGTCACCATCTGGCGATCACGCAACCCTGCAGAAACCATAGTCATGTATAGTTAACACTAACTCATTATCTTTTCTGAGACCTTGTGACTAACTGTTACCTTTAACCCTTCACTGTTATCTCCTAGTCGCTGAGCGCTTTCATTTTATTTCAAGACTATGTGACAATCCAAGTCGCCTGATCGCTGAATAGAAAACTTGAGTGTTTAATTTTAACATGACAGGTTATATGTGCCCCTTTTCTCATCTGACGACTGTGTGACATACCTTAATTTCTAAGTCAGGAGGACTTTTCCCTTCGGGCACTTTTGTTCTCATACTTTGTGACCACCATTAGATCCTCTGATCTCTTTATTCGATCGCCGTCGTATAATCACCAAATGTTCTTATATACCCTTAAATCTTTCTTAGACCCTGCGACAAAAGGAAAAGCACTTAGTCTCATTGTCATTGATTCCATTCTCTCCTTCTAGCGACCATGCGATAAACCTTTAACAACCACTCACCTTATGACACATGTCACAAAGTCATTTGTTGACTTACTGCACAATGGAACACTGAGTCATCATTCTGTTCTTGGTGACAACCCGACTATGCTTTACTCTAAACCTCAAACGATCAGTCACGAAATCTCGGTCAAAATATCTTAACCATTGTTCCCTCTCGAGACTACGCAACTAAAGGCTTTGCCCAACTTTTAAACTTGGATCCTCTTAGTGATAACGTGATATGAGGTAATCAAAAAGTCTTAAGACATTTCAATAATTGTTGAGAATTTCTTGCAATTACCTATTTAATCAATGGGTCCCCTCTGCATAATGCTTTATTACAAAGTCATCTTGCGACCACACGACATGAAGAAATCGCAGAGTCTCGTAATGCCAAAGGAATATACTAAATTTAAATGAGACCATGCGACAAAAGCAAATTGCCAAGTTGGGAAGGATTTAGGAATATTTTTTTGGAGTAACGCAATAAAGCGATTTGATTAAGTGGACCAAAAAATAAATAGCAAAATAGAAGCGACATGACTTAGGGTTTGTTTTTCAACTTTTAATACTTGGAAGGCTAAGTGTTTTTAGGGTTTTTTGCAAATTGAGTTAGGTTCAAACTTGAAAACCTGAAAACTTGACACATGTAAAGCAAAAAGAACAAGAGAAAGTTGACTTAAAACCACCAGATCACAGAGAAAAGAACAAGGAACCAGGAAAACTGCCAAAACAAGGAATACAACCAACAGTGTCTGACTATGTCTCATCTGCAACATCCATATCCTTGTTGCATGTGCTGTCCATTTCCTCTTTGTACAATTCAAAATCTATGATGATAATTGGTTTTGTGCTCTTAGTAGCCTAATCATCCTTATGTGGTTAATTTTTGAGAAGTTTTCTCTCGAGGCTTGCTTCCTTAGTAGGTCTATTGAGTATCTTACTCCAAATTTTGTTGTTGTCCTTCTCTAGGTCTATTACCTTGCCATCAAGTAGCTTGTAAGCTCTCATATTGGGTGAGAACTCATGTGCATTTTTCTCCATCATCTCCTTGATTTCTTCCATATTGGATTTGGGAGGCATAAGAGAAACAAGGGATCTTTCCCTTATCTCTTTCTCATTCTTTAATGCATAGGTCCATCTTGCAGATATTTTGTCATATAGTGCATCGAGTATTTTGTCATAAAATTATACTAATACATATTTAAATATACTCATCATTTTGATGATTGCCTCTTCAATCTTGTTCTGGTCCAAGGGATCTAGAGTTAACCATCTTCTCACTTTGGACTCAGTAATTGATCCTAATTTAACCATTAGTGCACATATCTCATCAATAGTTTTAGGGATCTTACTCTTCTCCTCGTGAACACTGTTAGAGTATCTATTTATCTTCACTTATTAATTAGATCATGTTGATTTAATTATTAAGTTGTCTATGTACTCTATTTTTACTTAAGCTGTCTCTTAGGTGCATATAATTAATATTTTATATTAATTATATTGCACAACCTAGCTTTTACCTTTTTAGGGTTTCATTCACCTTTAAGGTTGAACTTTTGTAATTATTGTTTCATTATCTTGGAATAGAATTTTCTCTCACTCCACTGAGATTTTAAGTCTTTGTTTTTGTCTCTTTGGTTTCCTTTTAGCAACAGGTTATTTGCATGCAGGTGTTCTTGGCGATCTATGAAGTTGGATTTCTCAACTTCTACATAGTATTAGAGCTTCCCTATTACTGCCTGGTCTGAGATTTTTTTAAGCCGTGAGATGTAGCCAAAAGCCACAGCTTCTCTAGGTCTTTTCCTTCATTTTGGATGAGGCACTATTTTCTAGATCACTTTGAGCCAAAACAGACTCCACCATTGCGCTCAGAAGGCTCGGGAGAGTCAAAAATCATATATATTTTGTTGTTTTTGGTCACAGTGACCCCAAAGGAAAATTTTGTCCCTCCTAGGTTGTACGACATGAAAATTGAGACAAAAAAATTAAAAAAAAGTTTTTTTTCACATTTTTTGGGGTCTGTGCAGTGCAGCCGAGGTGTGCCACCCCCACGCCACCCACCAGCTACCAGAGCCGCCCCCACCAATGCTGCCACCCAGGAACCACCCGGGAGCTGCCCGGCCACCACCTCCACAGGCGGCCCACCACCTGCCACCACTAACAACATAGCGGTGATGTCACTGCTGACATCACCCTGCCAGATTCTTTTTCTGGCCATTTTCAATTTTTTTTTCAGCAAAAAAAATTTTTTCAGTGATGGAAAATTTTTCCGGCAAGATGGGCCCGCAACGAGCAGACAGTCGTCAATTTTTTCCCAGTGTCTATGACATTCATTTGACCATCAAATTTTTTCCTATGACTAGTTTTTTTCTAGTGAGCTCATTTTCAGAGGAGCAGTTGGTTTTTCATCCATAACTTGTGCATACAGTGTCCGTTTTCAAAAAATGAAATATCATCGAAAAGGTGTTTCCAAGCCGGACACAATGGTCCTAGTCTTGATTGATGATTCATCTATTTGATCTCTCTTTCTTTGCATTGAAGTAGAGGTTTCTATTTCCTCCATCTCTACATCTGGCATCCAGGTTTTCTTCTCATTTTTTGTGCTTTCAGTAATTGTTTCTTTGCTGTATAGGGGATAGAATTATACATTGTGGGGGGGGTACTTTTTCTTTCTATCATTTAAATTTAGAAACAAACCTTCTACTTCCATCTTCTTCTTCTCTCAATGTTAGACCCCTCTATGGCCCAGTTGACACCACAAAATTATCACACTTAGAAAGCACACATGACCAGGCTACTCATGTCACATGGCTTATGGTCATGTCTAGATAAAAACCAACCTATCCTGCAGCATCCTTTTGATGTTCTTTAGCACATGAATAAAATGGATGAATCCATGGGCTTGATTGAACTAAACATCTCTGACAGTCTCCTTTTTCACTTGGATGGTTTAACAACTCCTAGGGCCATTTGGGGCAAGTTTTCAGATTTGTTTGGTACAGTAAATGAGTTCCAGGTACTATAACTTAATGCAAAGCTGACCACTTTGACTCCTACTAGCTTTCCCACTATGGAGGACTTCTTGATGAATTTCAAATCTCTGTGCTCAATTTTGCAGGGATGTGGGAGAAACAAGATAGATGATGAGTGTATCTTCTTGATACTCTCAAAGTTAAGAGGATAGTATCAAATATTTTCTTCTACTTTCTACTCCACCATGGATGCTTTGGGTACTAGACATGACATGCCTTCATTCGAGACATTCTATGATTAGTTGACATGGGAATAGGAAAAGATCCAATAGATGGATGCTTCTGGCTCTTCTAGCCAAGCATTGGTTGCTCACTCTTCACAGGGGAAACCAAAATAGAAATCCAAACTAAAGAAAGATTTAGTAAGCAATGAGTATTCCTCCAAACCTACACAAAAAACTGATACCAAACCTCCAGCTAACTCTTCCAAGGGTAAATCTTCTTCAAAGTCTACTGAGTCTACCTCCAAGACTAAGAAGAAATTAGTTGAGACCTACAGCTTTTGTAGAAAGGATGGACATCCTATTTCTAGGTTTTGGAAATGTTTGGAGGCTTTAGAGGAAGCCATGTAGGAGCATCACATTTTAGCTCCTTAGTCCACATCCTCCCCTGTAGGGAAAGCTAATGCTCTTACTGCATGAGCAATGACTTCTGGGCCCACCTGGATTCTTGATTCTGGTGTCTCTCACCACATGACTCACACTTAGTAGTTGGTCACCTCACTTTCTCCCTATGCTACTTCACAGATTACTATTGGGAACTCATCTCATCTTTCATTTTTGGGTTCTGGTTCTATTGCATTAGTTGGGGGCTCTCTTCAGGATGTTCTTTTTATCCCTGACATTTCAATGAACCTATTGTCTATCTATTAGATTTGCCACTCTGGCTCTGGTAAGATAGTTGAGTTCTCACCACATGATGTGGTTATTCAGGACTTACATGATTCTGATTTGATTATGGCTACTGGGAGTGTTGAAACTACATCCTGGCTATACAGATTTGATGGATTTGAGTCTTCTATTGGCACAGGTTCCTTTCTTATAGCACATGCAGATTTAGTGAGCAGACTTTGGCATGAGCTTTTGGGCCATGTCAATATAGATATCTTTAGTAGATGAGCACACAGGCACTTGTTCTCTGGCTTCCACAGATTACTTGCACTGATGGGGTTTGTCAGGGTTGTGTTCTTGGCAAACAACATAGGGATCCTTTTCCTCATAGATGAGCTACTCGTGCTTTGGCACCATTGGAGTTGATTCATAGTGACGTCATGTCATTTCCTACTCCTTTTTCTGGTGCCAGATATGTGCTTACTTTCATTGATGACTTCTCCAAGTGCACATGGGTGTACTTTTGAAGTACAAGTTTGATGTCTTTGATTCATTTTGAGTCTTTAAGACATTTGTGGAGAAGCAATCTGGTCTTTCTATTCACCAAATATGCACAGATAATGGGGGGAGTATGTGAACCAAGCTTTTAGGAATTTTTGCTCTGAACATGGTCTTCAGCATCAGTTTTCAGTTCCCTACACCCCTCAGCAGAATGGTGTGGTAGAGAGAAAGAATAAAACACTTCGGGAGATGGCTAATTGTATGATATAGTCTAGGTCCATGGATTCATCTTTTTGGGTAGAGGCAGTCAATTGTGCCAAATATATTTATAATTGGATGCCTCACAAGGCAGTTTGACATATGACTCCTGAGGAGGCTTGGTCTCATGTCAAGCCTGATGTATCTTCATTTTGAGTTTTTGGTACTGAAGCATGGGCATTTGTGCTTGATTCTCAGAGGAGAGAAATGGAGTGGAAGAGCCAACACCTCATTTTTTTTTGCTACTGCAAGGATGTTAAGGCATATAGGTTGTTTAACCTTGATTCCAAAGAGGTCTTGTTTCGACAGGATGTCCAATTTGATGAGCACCTTCCTACAATAGATACCCCACTTCCAGAGTCTAGTTCACTTACCACTACTCCTTCATCTCTTATAGTTTCTTTTTAGGATGATGAGGATGATGATCTTGGTGATCCCCATTTATCTCCACCATAGGATCCTCCACCAATGCCTAGATGGGCTTGTGTTACAGTTGATGTTGTAGGATATCTGGCTGGTGACCCTTCCACTTTCTGTCACACCCAGTCTCATATTATGGGTTCTAGTCTTCTGAGTCATGCTATTTGTGGTGATCCTTAGACATTTGTGGCAATGATAGGACATACTGAGTGGGACAGTGATATGGAGGAGGAGTATTCTTCTTTGATGAAGAATCACACTTGGGATCTTTGTTCTCTTCCTAAGGGAAGAAAGTTAGTGTGATGCAAGTGGTTGTATCATACTAAGTTTGTTCTTGATGGTTCTATTGATAAGTACAAGGCACATCTTGTTGCGAAGGGTTTTTCATAGGTTTAGGGTATTGATAACATTGAGACATTTGCCCCTATCACCAAGATGAACTCTATTCACCTTGTCTTATCACTCGTAGCTTCTTAGGGATGGTCCATTTTTTAGATGGATGTGAAGAGTGCATTCTTGCCCGTTGATCTTACTAAGGAGATTTATATGGAGCAGCCTCAGAGATTTGTGCAGGATTCCTCCTTGGTTTGCAGACTTTGGCATTCTTTGTATGGTCTCAAATAGGTCCCTAAGGCTTGGTATGAGAAGATGGACTCCTTTCTTCTTTCTACAAGATTCACATGTTGTCATTCTAATCCTACAGTCTACATTCAGCATCTTCAGGATGAGGTTTTGATCCTTGTGCTATATGTTGATGATCTTCTCATCACAAGTAGCTCATCTTCTATAATTTAGGATGTTCAATGCACATTGATGGAGTAGTTTGAGATGACTGACCTTGGTCTATTACACTTCTTTTTGGGTCTGCAAATTATTCAGTCCCTTGCTGGGATCTTTGTTTACCAGCATAAGTATGCTCTTGACATGCTTTGGTGCTTTGATATGCTTGATTGCGAGCCTACTCCCACACCTTTTTATTTAGGTGTTACTTTGTCTACCTCTTGCACTTCACCTTTAGTGGATCCTACATTGTATCAGCAGTTAGTTGGCAGTTTGTTAGACCTGACACATACTCATCTTGATCTCTCCTTTGCAGTTGGTCTAGTCTCTCAGTTCTCACATGAGCCTCATGAGAGTCATTGGCAAGCTACCAAGTGTATTTTGAGATACATTCAGGGCACACTTATGTATGGAATTCATTACACATCAGGCACTCCTCACATTGTTGGCTTCACTAACTCAGATTGGGTTGGTGATATTGATGATCAAAAGTCTACTTCTGGCTTTGTTTTTTGTCTTGGCTCTGGTCCTATCACATGGTCATGCAAGAAGCAGAATGCTTGCACACTTTCATCTATAGAGGCTAAGTACAAAGTGATAGTGCATGCTAGTCAAGAGATTCTATTTCTTGATAGTTGATGACTAAGTTTGGCTTTCCTCCTGATCATCCCACTATTCTATGGTGCGATAATCAGAGTGATATTCACATTTCCTGCAACCCGATGGAGCATCAATGCACTAAACACATTGAGCTTAATATGAATTTCATCTCTTAGTAGATTTAGGATGGTGTTCCCACTTTGGATTACATTCCCACTGATGCATAGGTTGCTGACATCTTCACCAAACCTTTTGCATCTCTGCACTATCTTCAGTTGAGTTCTATGCTTGGGGTGATGGAAGTTGTCCTTGGGGGGTCTTGTTGAGGCCTTTCTTCCTTCATTTTTTTTTAGCATGTTTGTTTTATCTCTTTTTGCAAGGGGTTTTTCCCATTGGTTTTCTCCTTTATCTCCAGTTCATAGAGATTTCCTTGTATTGGGCACCTGATCAGGTCTTGTTGTCGAGACCCTCTTTTCCTTCTTTCATAACTGTGCTAGGTTAGCTTACCTCCTGAGCTTCACCTAAGGGGGGTGTTAGAGTATCTATTTATCTTCAATTATTAATTAGATCATGTTGATTTATATACTCACTGATCTGTATGGTGACTGGTCTAGTTGTATCCCATTTTACATCTCCTATTGATGGAAAATATTCTTGGAAGTAAAACAAAATGCACATGATGATTGAGCCAAACTTACATGAATTTTTCTTTGCATTTTTTATTGTCTTTAATTTTTCTTCTAACTGGTTGAGTAGAAGTTTTGATAGATCCAACTAAGTTCATTTATTTACAATCTTATATATTGTATCCACTACTTTGGATGCTATGATGTTCATCCTGCTAGATTGAAAGAATTTTTAGCATAGGACACATGCTCCAAATTTTAGTTCACCATCTGTGATAGTGGATATCTTAAGTCCTCTTCCATCACACTTAGCTCCTGTATTCTTTTCAATTTCAGACTTGGGTGGGTGTTTTAATGCTTTTACCTTAATGGTTATTGGATGTAATGTCCCCTTTTCAAGGTACATTATTTTGAGTTGTGTTGTTAGCCTATTTACCTTGATCCAAAGGGCTGACCGTGGCATGACAGTGTTCCAAGGGATAATTGGCCTTGGTGGTTTCAGTTCCAGTCCAATCAATGCAGTTTCTACAGGTTTTTGGGGAACTTACTATTTATAGTAAGTCAGCAGGGGTCAGAATTCTTAACTTTTCAGTAGTGGACTTGGAGTGCCTCATCGAGAGCTTTTCGACGAGCTATCACACAACGGCATCCGAGCTCGCTTGGGCTCCCGTTTTAATGTCGGATGTTTTCCTCACGTATTTATTATTTTACTTTATAACTCAACGGTCATTTATTTAAAGTGAGTTTATAAAGAGACAAAATGGGCATACGAAGAGTCATAGTGGGGAAACCAAAGAGTCACAGCTGTAGCTATAAGAGGAGGTTTTGGAGACTCATTGAGCATGCTTCAGTTTATGAATCTTATTTTCTCTTTGATAATTCAAGAAGCTTCAGCTATCAAATCAAAAATCTGAGGACGGAAACCTTCAGCATTTCTTGGTGGATTGGACAAAAACCCAATTCATCCCAGTGCGGATTCATTCAGAGTTTGCCATTGCTTTTATCAGGTTCTTATCATCCAGTCTTACTATTATTTGCCTGTAGTTCAGATTGGAATGTAATAATCTATGGTTTTGTATTGCTGTTATAAAATACATACCATTTTCAGAGTTATTTCATGAGTGTGTATCTGCTGGTTAAATGAATAAATCTGTTGGTTGCTTAGGAATATTTGCTTGTTATTTGCATGTTATTATTCATTTTAAATCTATTTAAGATTTATTGGTCAAAATCAGTAAATGGCCGGTTAGTGTCATTACAGTGGTATCAGAGCTTAAAATCTTGCCAGCCTATGAGGTTTCCTTTTGAAAGAGTTTTTTGAGTAACAAATTTCATTATTGAACTCGTCAAGAACGTATTTTGAGCCTGGACAAGTAGCATATGTATGTTCTAGTTTTGAAGGGTCTATATGCCACATCAACAGTATTCAATATCTTGCAAGGTTGCATCCACAATGGGAAGATCAGTTGATTATACACAGTGGCCCTTTATTCACTCTACATTTACAGGTGGACTGGTCAAGCAGAGGAAGATGTTAGTTTACAGATTTGAGAAATCTCAGTCTACAGTGGCTGGTCACATTTGTTTAAGGGGAATACACTCGAAACTCAGCAAATTATTGTGGAGACAAGAAGAAAATTTTATATATAGGTTGTATGGTTTGAAATGCAATAGACACTTGGTTGAGCACATCCTATGTGGTGATTAACATGTGAGGTGGAGCCGAGCTATGTACCAATAGACAGAAAACTCTAGCACATGAATATGTGGTTGTATCAAACATGGGTGTTGTGTCATATGCAGGTTGTGTGGTTTTGATCTCAAGTCCCTCTCAGTCCCAAAACTTATCACAAGGAGCTAATGGAGGATTTGGGAAACAACTAATATAACCGTGCCTTGCACAGTCATCACTATCATACTTCCCATGAGCATGGCTAGTGACTGGGTGAACTCACCCTACAGGAGGTCTTTGCTCTATAGTGGAGGATCGGGTGTGAAGTGAGTCATGGAAGACTTGGTGAGCAATATACCTATAGCAGTGCCTGGTGAGTTTGTTGTCCATAGCGGTCTTATCTTCAACAGTAAAGAGAATGTTTACAGCATGCATTCTGGACGTGTGCTCGCTGTAGCATAACAGATACAAGATTATCGGGTAAGCGGACTGGGAGAGTGGAGTTTGAAGGTCTGAGAAAGCATACATGAATGCCATAAACACACCTATGTATGCTGAAGACTCCTCCACAATAGGTTGAAACTAAACCATCAGCCAAAGAGTAATAAAAGATGACTCCTGCAGTAATATAGAAAGTGACACCTGTCGTTTTACTTTGAAAAAATGCCTCTGGCTTTTCCTGTGATAATTTTATAAAGGGAACACTTGTCCTAGTGGACCCCGCTTGGCATAGTGTCTTGTTTCCCATGTCGAGTGCCTCTTCAGAAGTACCAAATCAAAATTGATACGTGTCATGAGCGATACAGGTGTCGGGAATGTTTTATTAAGCAAGACAGAGTGCTCGACACATTGAGTGTCTTGAGTCGTGGCAGACTAAGTAGAATTCATTCAGTGGCTCTACAATATAGCTGTTGAAGGGGCACATCAGTGGTTATTGATAGCTACTCTTCAAAACACATCTTCCATAACAATTCGGCACGGCCTGACATCGGATATATATAGAACCGTGGTCTCATTGGTGATTGAATGTCAAGAGACATCGAGAGTGTTGGTGTGAATGCGGGAGAATGTATTGTGTGGGCTAGTAACGCCAGGTGTAACACTTCTCCCTCCCGCTAACAAGAAACATGTGGCTTTCAGACTAGAGTAAATTTGCACGTACACACCGAGAAGAGGTAGCACATGGTGCTAACACCTGAGCAATGGGAATACTAATGCGCTATGCACTAGGAGAGTAAGTGTCATTGGTCGAGTTGGGAGCAGCAGCTAGTTTAGTGGGATTCCCACTCAATAGCAATCACAGTTCAAAGATAAGACCCCATGTGAGTAGGAGCTTGGATTTAGCAGTAGACAGACTGCAGACTGACAGTAGCTATTGGCATCCAAAACCCGATAGCAGATTCAAATGATTTCAAATTTCTCAGTGCAGGGATCAGTTGTAACTTGATTCTGAGTTGGTGATGTTCAGAACAATAGCAGTTAAAATGATAGATGATTTGGTAATGATGCTTTATGACTCAGAACTATAATTTTATATTCAAACTGCTTGAAGAAATTATGAGAGTTAAAAGGTGAAAGTTTAGTCCAGATCCATTAAAAGATATTAGTGTCTGAAAAACTCTCAATCAGATTATACAAAGTATGTGTGACAAAATGTCCAATCAGTAAAAGACAAGAAACATTGGTCTACATTTGGGAATAAATTCAGGATTTATATGCAGACATCGTTGATGAGTGGAATTGGTATTTATGGATTTGGTGCAACTCTCTGTAGTACTGCTATTTTATTGTTTACAGCGTGATTTTGTTGCGTGGAGTTAGAGTTTTCTCTCGTAATTACTGCGGCCAAGTAGAATGCAGGGAAGTATTATTATCTTGGAATTTATGCTGGTCTCCTAAGGCTGTTCTGGTTTGCATTCTTGCATTTTTCAAAGTCAGTCTGGTTGTGTGCATCAGATTGAATGCAAATTGTCTGAAAAATTTTCTGTGAGAAAAAGGACAGAATAAATCAGTGTTAGTACAAAAATTTCAGTAGAAATTGGGGTAATCTTTAGCACATCAGATTTGGTGAGAAAACAAACAAGACTCATTCATCGGGTGACATTTAATTTCAGTATCGAGAATCAGAGTAAAAATTGAGTTGGCCTACAACTTATTCTGAAGATTTTGAGCAGTGTAAACATTCACCTACAAAGACAATCAGGAAAGATGCATGGTTTGGAAAAGGTCTTGAAGGACCTTGCTAAGGTACGACAACAGTTAGCCAAGGTTTCACAACCTGATGAAAGGATAGAAATACTCGGCATGTATGATGAGTATATCACTCTTCCTCTATAGGTTTAGAGAGATTTAACCTTCTCTAACTACTTGGACTTTCATCCAAAGTTTCAACGCAAAACCTTAATGGAAAGGAAGCAGTGTCAGGATTTGGCTTGAGATCTACTTGCACAAGACAGGTGTAGAAATTTTTATGAATAACTTTTAGCTATCATTCCTCAACCTATAAGTGAACTAAAAACTAAACCATTTATTGAAAAAGGGCCTTATGAGGTTGACATCAAAATAGGAAGTTGTAACTCAAATATTGAATCAATGCATGAAGATGAGACTAAAGAAGAGGCAACAAGTATGCAGGTTACAGAATATGAGAAATCGTGTGATTTCTATAGCAGCGCATCATGTATGTGTAATGATGATTGGGATGATCAATCAGAGAATGTATTTAAAAATGACAACGATGAGGAGCATGCCTTGCAGCATCAGCTGAAGGTCAATAATGATGCTATTACTGTAGCCCTTGTTCACCATGATGGCACCCACCAGATCTTTGAGGATCTTTACCGAACAGCTTAGAGAGATCAAGGGAAAGATGATAGATGGATTGGATCCTATACTGTAGGTTCACAGGGAGTCAGGACAGCTTTTGAGGATTGGAAGTCAGAATATTTGAGACTACTTACAGACCATGACCACCGGTTATAGGTTGCCAGGAATTATGCTGAGCAGTTGAGGAGTAAGGAGGTTGAGATCGGTAAGCTCAATAGGGAGCTTAGTGCTACTCAAAGCACTTTGGAGCACTCTCATATCACTCTATAGGAGGCAAGGAATCAGATTGTGGTCTCTAGCCAGTATAGGGAGCAAGATGACAGGGATAGGTCTGAATTCTATCAAGAGGTATTTTAGGAGCTTGACCGTATTCAGCAAATCTATGACTTGGACAATTGTCCAAGAAGATCGTTGGGTCACAGAGAGTTCCTTGATGAGTTGGACCATTTCCAGATGGTGTATAACTCCTTGTTTGATATGGGTGCAGGGTTGACTATTGATAATTCCCTCATTGAGATAGATGAGGGAGATATTTCCTATTCCCAGGAGGATGACGATGTTAGTTACAGGGTATGGGACCCGGGTGCAGGCATCAGAGGTGAGCCTTGGTCACCAGGTTGGAGTAGTAGGATGAGCTTAGTTGATGAGCAACATGGTTTGTGTACCCACAATCCAGGAGAGGTAGTTTTGTCTCGTGGCATGGTGAGTGATGTTTCTCTTCTTACACTACCACTCAGTAATGATGTTGATCAGGTAGGACTTATCCAGTATAGGGTTATCAAGTTTGGTATGCTGGTTATACTGGTTAGTGTGAAATTTTCACACAATGGTATACATTGTATGACTCTGGGTATTGAGAGACAGTCATGGAGTCCTTATGCTGATTTGGGGTTTCCAGCAGAGCTTTTCAGTACGTCATAGGTGGGAACCTTATCTGGCAATCTTGACAGTTTGCCTCTTCAACATAGTTGTTGGTTTAGATTACATACCAAAGGGGTAGCTTTATGGCAGATGGATACTTCTGATATGTCACTCAGTTGGGATAGTGAGCCTCAAGATATTTCAGTCAGCTGGGAAGTTGTTTGGTTCTTTTGCTTGTGGGATCCAGGAGGGGCATACTCACGGCTGGTTCTCATTTTTGGAGCCGCTCGATAGGAGACTTGGTTTTCTTTGGCATATGATGGTAGAGGCGTGGGAGACCCCAGTTGGAGTGAGGTCCTTAGTTGGTTTGAGATCCTTCTTACAGATGTTAGCAGCACAGGGCAGATTGGTTCGACAGATCCTGCAATGATTTGGGATCCTGACATTATTTGGGATGCTGGTTGGTTATTCTATGAGTGGCTTCACAGATTAGAGCATGATGATTGGGCTATTTTCACACATTTGGTTGGTGGATTCACCTCCCAAAGGCTGGTTTGGGATCCTGGTATTTGATCTCAGTGGGTAGACACCGATTGCTTGAGGGCAAGCAATCTCCGGGAAGGGATGATTTGTAATGTCCCCTTTTCGAGGTACATTATTTTGAGCTATTTTGTTAGCCTATTTACCTTGATCTAAAGGGATAACCATGGCATGATAGTGTTCCAAGAGATAATTGGCCTTGGTGGTTTCAGTTCTAGGCCAATCGGTGCAGTTTCTACAGGTTTCCAGGGAACTTACTATTTATAGTAAGTCAGCAGGGGTCAGAATTCTCAGCTTTTCAGTAGTGGACTTGGAGCACCTCGTCGAGAGCTTTCCGATGAGATATCACACAATGTCATCTGAGCTCGCTTGGGCTCCCATTTTAATGTCGGATGTTTTCCTCACTTATTTATTATTTTACTTTATAACTCAACGGTCATTTATTTAAAGTGACTTAAAGTGAGTTTATAAAGAGACAAAATGGGCATACCAAGAGTCATAGTGGGGAAACCAAAGAGTCATAGCTATAGCCATAAGAGGAGGTTTTGGAGACTCATTGAGCATGCTTCAGTTTATGAATCTTATTTTCTCTTTGAGAATTCGAGAAGCTTCAGCTATCAAATTAGAAATCTGAGGACGGAAACCTTCAGCATTTCTTGGTGGGTTGGACGGAAACCCGATTCATCCCAATGTGGATTCATTCAGAGTTTGTCATTGCTTTTATCAGGTTCTTATCATCCAATCTTACTATTATTTGCCTATAGTTTAGATTGGAATGTAATAATCTATGGTTTTGTATTATTGTTGTAAAATACATACCATTTTCTGAGTTATTTCATGAGTGTGTATCTGCTGGTTAAATGAATAAATCTGTTGGTTGCTCGGGAATATTTGCTTGTTATTTGCATGTTATTATTCATTTTGAATCTGTTTAAGATTTATTGGTCAAAATCAGTAAATGGCTGGTTAGGGTCATTAAATTGGATAACTAATGACTGCATGAATAATATTTTGTGTTATTTTTTTAGGCTCATCTAGCCATAGCTTGTGGTTGTGAATTCTACTTAGTACTAACCAAATCCACTCGGTCTTGAATACCTTTGGGAATAATAGGGAATTTGTGAGCCCTTTCACTTTTATGTGCTTGTGCTCATCTTTAATAGATCTATCATCATTACATAGCTTCTTGAAAGATTGTTCAACCTCCAAGTCTCCAATTTCTAAAATCTTGAAGTGAATGTATGCTCGCATGTCCTCGATGAGCAAAACCCTAGCTGGTATTCACAAGAATGCTCTAGCATTGTCAAGTTGTGATGCAACCTCTGGGAATATCTTGTAATGGGGTTCCACATAGGTAGAATTCTTGATAAGTTTGACCTTATCCTTCTTGATGTTCTTCAATTTAGTGGTTCTTGAAGTCATGGTCATTATTTTAGACATTTAGGGCTTTTCGTAAAAGATGAATAGAGTTCTCAGTTATTCTTAGTACTTACTTCAACCTCTATAGCTTTGATTGATCTTCTTGGAGTGCCTTGTAATGGGTTGGAGTCACTCTACAATGTTGTCTCTTCTCGCTCTATTTTTGTTCTAGTCGTCCACTCAAGTCGCAAGTGAGAAATGAAACCCTTTCATTGCCTTTTTATAGATGATTGCCCTAAATCAAGTCATTAATGCTCAACCATTCCTCAGTGTGTGAAGACAGATTCATCAAGTTAAAGACTAACTTATCTTTTCGGTGACAACGTGATGCTTTGGGGCAATTATCTAACTTCTTACTTTTACTGACGGGTTTTGATGTTTTGTGAAAACACCTTTTTCAACTTGCTTGATTACCGATGATTCTCAGTTTACATTAGCAACTTTAGCTTTTACATGTTAACTGATGATTTTCTGTAAGTGCAGACAATTCATCTTTGAGTGTATACTGATGGATTTTGGTATGTATTACGTGATGGAATATTTTTTTAGATTTTAATAAGTAATACGATGATGCATCTTTACTTATGCTAATTTGGCATTCATCAACATATTATGGAACTGATGTCAAATGTAACTTAGTTTAATGTAGTTCCATACTTACTTGTTCTGCTTAGGTGGGGGTGGTGATGTCACCAGATCCATTGGATAGGGTGTCACCAATTTCATTACTTGGTCCAGCTTCATCAATGTTAGTATCTTTCCTCCACATTTTGTTTCTCATCTTCCAGATGTCTTCAATGATATTTCCATTGGGGAATATGCTGGTCTCTGTCATTCTATCTCTACATTCTTTCTTGAGATTACCAACTTTATGACAGTGTAAGCATGCCATTATGGGGTTAGTCCAACCTCTAGACTTTCTTGTCCACTGTCTCATATAGTTTACAGCAATGTGACCAAATCTTCCACATACTATACAATTTTTCCATGTGCTATAATCCCATACATACTAGTTACCGACTCTTTTCGGTTGATAGGCATTTTCTTGACCTTTAAGCTTCCATGCTTGCCTTTTCTTTTTCCATCTTTCAGGAGTTGTGTGCCTATCTTTTTGTAAGTGGGACAGTATTTTTCCATGTAGGTTTCCTTCTTTAGTTGTTTCATCTCAAACTTACATTCATATGCTTTATGTCCTTTCTTGTTACATTTATAACAAAATCCTATGAATGAAGATGTGGATTTAGGAGTTGTATGCACCCTAAAATGGTCACGTAGACTATGGGCCCCATTTATCATTTTATCAATTTATCAATTTCCTGAATCAATGTTTTGCAACATTTTCAATTCAAATCAATTTCCTTGATCAAATTGCAATTAATTCAATTATTTCAATATTTCCTAAGGTTTGATCATTTTATTTAATTAAAAGATTTAATCTCCCTTTTAATTAAATTCATCTTATTTAATTAAATTAAATTCCTCCCATTTAATTAAATAAAAATTTTCTAATTTATTTAATTATAAAGAAAACCCCTCTTTTAATTAAATAAATAAAAATCCCCACTTAAAGCTCTTCTTTTGATGAAAAAGGAAATAAATTAAATAAAAAATCCCTTTTTCTTCACATCTTTCTAAGTGGTGGGCTTTTTTCTTTAATGAGCACATGGATCAACCAAGATTTAATCTCCACCATTGCTCATTTCTTTTTACCTCTTAATCTCAACCATTCACTTTTCTTTATAAGGAAATCTCTCCTTCTCATTTTCATATCCCACTTTTTTGTATTGTTATGCTGCAGATTTAGAGAGCAAATTTGGAGGAGAATTTGAGCACTTTGGCTTGGATATTGCAACTTCTCTCTTCTTGTCTTCTTCTTCTTGCATCCATGGCTATTCATGTGGATTAGATTCATATTAGATTAAATTCATATTTCCTTTTCATAGATTAATCATGCATTGTTATCATTTAGATTAGTTTCCTTTCATGTATTGCAATCATATAGAATAGTTGTCATTTTTATGCATTGAATCTCTTATTTCATGGTGTACTTGCATAGGCACAACTAGGTTAATCTGAGGGCCTCCATCGCAAACCTTTGCACTCCATGACTAGGGAGCTATGAGTTGATATTTGAGGCCTCATTCTTGAGCAACCTTGAATGGAATGACCCATAGAAGTGTGACACATTTTTATCACACATTTTTGGCACCCACCGTGGGGCAGAAGATTCATTACTATCATTATAGCTATTTTTCATAATTTATTTTTGGATTTCCATATTTTTTGTACTTTTGCAGGGAAATTTTGCGTGACATTTTGGAGGTCTGTGGGCAAAATTTTGATGGATTCTATGTTTCTTCACACGGGTTTGTGTGAATTTTCGTGCAGCTTTCTATGAATTTTTGTGCAGCTCTGTGCAAATTTTTGCATGACATTCAGTGCCAGACAATGATCTAATCTATTTACTATTTTTTTTACTTTTTTTTTGTCTATGCACTTCTTCGTGCCAGCCTATGCACTTCTTCACGCGGCACTGTCAGAATCTTCGTGTGAGATTCTGCACCAGAGATCTATTTTTAATTGCTATATTTATATCTCTAATTTTTTTTGCTAACCACTAATGTTTACTATTTCTGGTGGTTTTTGATTTGTTGTTGTTGTTGTTGTTGTTGTTGTTGTTGCTGATTTGGACTTGTCTGGATAAACAAAAAAATATTCGCGTTGCATTGGATTTGAGGTATTTTGTTGGATCTCTATAACATTTGGATTTTAGAAATAAAATGAACATCTCGTGTGTTTAGCTTCAGTGTTTCTTTCTTTCATAGATCACATTTCCAATTGGTACTCTAAAAATGGACCTAGATTCACTTTCTTGCATATATGTTTCACATAGTAATTAGGCCCTATGAACACTATATGTGGTGATCTTGAGAGAGTCAGCTTCATTTGCATGTCTTACATGCAAATATCTTCTTGATGATAGATCCCCTTGTAGGTAGGGAAGGATTTGTTATTATCTCACTTGGTTTGGTCTCCAACTTTTGACAGTACTTTCTCTCTTGAGATTGGTGGTCATTATTGTTGATGAACCTTGGGTGAGGTGATTTCAAATTAGTGGGTCAGTTAATCTTGTTTGCTATGTTTGGGTGAGGTGAAGAGGCTAGAGGATAATGCTCTTTTCCCTTTTGGAAGAATCAGAAACTTGGAACCCTTGAGTCCGAACCAAGTCCCCATGTGGTCCATATTGTGAGTCTTCCTTGTTAGAGAGGGTTAACCGTAGTGGACATTCCCTTTATTGGGTAAACCACGTGGATGGAACCTCAGGTAGTAAAAGCCATTTTTTCCATGGTAGCAACAACCGCTATATAAATTTCCTTGTGGAATAAATCTTCACAGGTGTGGTTTCTTGTTGGGTTGTCAAATCTCCTCAGTAGCTTCTGATTGATTAAAATCTCAGACTATGTCAAAACCTCAGTGCGTCGGGATTAGATTTCACCCACTTGAGATTACAAAAGTTGCACAGTCAAACCATTACTAAGAACCATAGTGAAACCAACTTTTTATTTTCTAGGACTATGTGTGTGACTACAAAACATTTTGAGAACATACACAAGTAGAGTTTTAGGGAGTAGAAATACTATGACACTATCCATGTTCATGTGCAAGGTTGCTGTGTCCTTTGCTCATTGTTTGAAGACATTGATTTCTTGAACTCCTTGATTGTTGTCTTGCATGTTTGATTCATGATAAAATCTGATTAATGCATCTAGTTGGTTATCTAAAATGAAGAAAACTAAGTTTCAGATCCTTTCTGTCAGAACCCACACACAAGAAAATTGTTTCTTCATGTGGCTTGCTGAGATTCTTCACACGATACTATGAGAATCATCATGCAATATTCTGCAAACTTCTTGTCAGTTTGTTGTTATCCTATTACCCCAATTCTGCAAAACTTTGCGTGGTCCTGTGGTAATCTTCGCATGAGCAAGAATTTTTTGGCATGAATTTGTCCTTTGTTGCTATACCAGCAAGCCATTTACTGTTATTTTGAGCTTGTTTAACCTGTTGTCTTGTCATTTTCCAATTTTCCTTGGTTGATCCAGGTCAGATTGGATTACTTACCCCATTGATTATAATATTTTTTAGCTTTGGATTCTTGCATTTTAACCTCTTGAATTAGCAATCTTTGATTTCACAAGTGACCTTTCTTAGTGCTTGGTGAGTTATAAATCATCCTTGTTGAAAAGATAAACCTTTAGATTCTTTGATAACACACTTGGAGAATTTTGGTAGTCTCTTGTCCATCCACTTTTATACAAAATTCAATTTCAATTAATATAACTTGGGTAATACCATCCTCCTAATCCATATGTGTTAGGTTATTCACCCAAATTATTGGGAACCTCTGTGGCAGTGTTGGCTTATGCCTCTTTGTAATATTCTATCTTATCACCTCTTTTTGGACAAGTTAATGCCTTTTCTATCCTAGTTTGGTACCAATGTTTGTTAGGGTCATCCTATCAACTAGTACTTTTCTTTCATGCCAGTTACAACAAGATATCAAGTAAATCAAGGAAAATGACCTCAAGTGGTCTTCAACAAATTACCCTTAGTTCAAACTCGCCAAAAACATAAGGGAAAAGAACCCATATTTGATCAATCCCCTAGGAATACCTTAGAAATTTGGTTTGATTCCAAGAGTCACCTTAGTGAGTTGGGTATTAGCATATTATCACTCTTTTATGGATATGAGTTATGCAATGACTCGGAGAGAGAGGGAAGACATGAATAAATTTTATGATGATATATTTGTGAAGAAGAGAGATGTTATTTCATTCAGTGGTTCCTCTCATAATAGTAGACCAACTTCACCCCTTATTTCAACAAGATATCTAGATGCACAACAAAGGATTGAGAGAGAGAGGTAAGAGACAGGCTTATCAAGATGAGTTATCACAACATGATAACCAAGGAAATGAACTTTATGACACTCATGTCAATACAACTTATACCAACAACCTGTTTAGAAATTCAAGACCAAGTTCACCTCTCAAGACATCTATAGAATTCATGAGTGAAAGACTCAAGAGGATTGAGCTTGAAAAGAAGGCCTTCCTTGATGAACAACCTGCAAAGGAAGAACAAATTAGACTCCTAGAGTTGGAAAGACAAACTTTGGTAGAAATGGAAAAGAAAGCCTTTCAAGAGGAGCAAGATAGGCTCTTGGCTTGGCAATTCAATGATTGATTCAACAATATGCATGTTAGTGGTGGAAACAACTCTCCTCCATCCACTCCTCCTAAGACTCCACGAAGTAGGAGATATTCAAGCTCACCATCACGATCTCCTATCCCTAGAGGAAGAAGGGCCTCAAGACATGATCACTATAGGAGATGAACACCTCCTAGGAACTCAAGACAACCTTCACAATGTGCTCATCATGGTTCACAGTATGGTGGTAGTAGCTTGAGCTTTGATCACACCTCCCAAGACTTTATGAAAATGCAACAAGAGCCACTTTTCCAACAGTATGTGGAGAAATATTTGGAGCAAAACAAGGATAATTTCCTAGAGAGCATAATGAACAAGGGTTCTAGATTCCCTTACAACTTTGATTTGGATAAAAATATTAAGAAACAAGGTCCATCTCAAGATGAGATGATCAAATAAATGAAGAACATGATGGAAAAGATGTTAGCACCTAAGAATTCTTTCTCATTGGACTCAATTTGTCCTAATCCATTTGATAAGAGTGTTGACATGAAAGAATTTCCTAGAAAGGTTGAAATTCCTCAATATGACAAATATGATGGGAGTGGAGATCCACATGATCATGTGCACCAATTTTATACCATAAGTTTTGAGTTCCATCAAGATGATTCATACCTTATGAGATTGTTTCCACAAAGTCTTAAGGGTCAAGAAATGGAATGATTTACTAAGATAACTCCCCCTGTTAAGACTTTCAAAGAGCTTGTTCATAGATTTGTTCAACACTTTGCATACAATGTTTCAAGATCTATCACCTTGTTGGACTTATGTAGCTTAAAGCAGAATCAAGGGGAATCCTTTGTCACTTTCTTGCAAAGGTGGAGATGAAAATGCTCTTGCTATTCTAGAACCATTCTTGATAATGAGAAGATTGACATCCTTGTTAGTAATTTGGTTCCCAAAATGGGGTATGAAGTTAAGGAAATGGTTTTTGATTCATTTGATACCATGGTTGAAGCCGCATGTAGGATTGAGGATGTTTTAAAAGAACAAGGAATTTTGACCAAACATGGAAATAAAAACAACAATGGTCAAAAAAAAATAACTCTAACAAGGATAAGGGGAAGAACTCACATTGGAATAGGAACAAACAAGTGGTTAATGATGGAGTTGTGGATTCTTCCCAACCTAAATATCAACTTGTGTTCCACTTATCTATTGTTGTTCAAACCATGAATCTCAATACATCTACTCAACAAGAGAGTACTCCAAGATATCAAGATAAGCCTAAGAAGGAAAGGCGTCAATTTGCAAAACTTGGTGATACATATGAGGATATTTTAAAAATGCTCATTTCCAACAACCTTGCACATCCTCAAGATCCTGTGAATCATCATATACCAGATGTTAAACCACATTGGTGGGATGAGAAGGCTTTTTGCATATTCCATAATGGTATTGGACATGACATTGAACATTTCTACAAACTTAGGCATATTATTCAAGATCTCATTGAGAATGGAAAAATTACAGTAGATGGATTGAACACCAATGCTGTCATAAGGCATTCAAGGAACCTTTTCCCAAATATCAAAAGGGGGAAACCTCGAAAGCTAAGAATGGAAAAGTGGAGATCAATTACACCTACACAGATGCAGAGAATGTTATCAAAATGCTTAAAGTTGTCAAAGAAAATGTCAATATGATGAGTGGAAGAGAACCCTATGGTTATGATCTAGATGAGGATTCTCCTCCTATTTTTGATAAAGAACCTGCTGTGGGGTTAAGGGGTCCCAACTCTAGAGGATCATCCCAAACTCTTAATGTTGTTACCCAAAGTCAAGGTCCTGTTGTCCTTAGAGGACCCAATTTGAGCCAATCCAGTAAACCTAAGCAAGTGGCATCCAAGAATGTCACCTTAAAACTAGTTGTTAATCCTAAGTCAAGCTATAGTCTTGTTGATCAATTGCAGAGAACCCCAGCTTAGATTTCGATCTTTGAGCTCTTAGAGTTGTCCCCAAGACATAAGCAAGTCCTTAAGGATGCTTTGCATGCAGAAAACATCCCCAATAACTTAGATGTCAATAAATTCTAGAATATGGTTAATCACATTACTAGCCCACATTACCTTACATTTTCAGAAGATTATGATAAAGATTTGAGCACACCACACAATCTTTCCCTTCATATTGAGGTCATGATCTATCAAACCTATATCATGCGCATGTTGATAGATGAGGGTGTTGGGCTTAATATTTGTTCCTTTAATCTTTTGAAAGAATTGGGTTATTTTGAGAAAGTTCTAGATACTAGAAAAAGGATTACTATCAAAGTCTATGATGAGGTAGAAAGAAGTTCCAAGGGGTTGGTCATCCTTCTGGTCTGGATTGGCCCTATTGAAAAAGATATTTTATTTCAAATAGTTGATGTTGGTCCCCTTGCGTGTAATATCTTTCTTGGTAGAACATGGATTCATGATATGAAAGCAGCGTCATCTACCTACCATCAATGTGTTAAGTTCCCCTACAATGGAATAGATATTTGTATACCTGGGGATAACACTTTATCTATCAATTCCATTTCAGCAAGAACTCATGTTCCCTTCAATAGAGAAGTAGAAGATTTTAATGCAACCTTAGCTGAATGTAAAGACAAGATTAAGTTTGTAGACCTTGGCATGGGAGGTTATCAACTCAACTCCCTCACAACATTACTAGTTTCACCTCAGTCTTATGGAAAACCTTCATCAAAAAAGAAACCTTCCTCTTCAACTATGACTTTATTTGGCACATTTATAGAGTCATCAGTACCTATCCAAGATGAGAAAGAGGAGACATTTGTTAGAGACTGGATCTATAGAGAAGAGAAATATATGCACAATGAGAACTTCTCTCCCTCTCCTAAGGATTATGGAAGAGGGTATACTTTTGTTAGATGGATGGGCTATCCTGGATATGGCCCTCTTAATCACAATTCGGATGCTAGATTTGAACCTCTTGATCATGCTCTCTTTGAAAGCATGTCTAAGAATCCAATTGGTCTAGGATTTGAGAATTACAAGTGCACTAATCCTCTCTTTGATGAGTCAGATAGTGAAGATGAACCAGAGTATGTGCCTAATTTGATAAATCAGCAAGACATTTGTGAAGATTCGGTCCCTTCCACTAATCTCCTTTGGGGATATTCAGATATTCCAGTCACTCATGTGTCAGTTGCAACTTTAGAACAAGATGAATTAGATATAGAAGATCCTTTCAGAGAATTTCAACAAAAGCATCTTGTTCATTTCATGGAAAGAGAAGATGCTACTCTTGATGACACTAGACCTTCCACACCAAGATGTCCCAAACCTTTATGGTGTAAGCATCCTAGTCACAGTTTAGAAATAGATTCACATGAGTATGAATGGGACTCTCTCTCGAAGCCTTTTACAATTGATAGAGATATTGATGTTGTCCATACTTATAGTTCCCAACCTGAGGTAGCCAATGAGTCACATGTAGGATTAGAGGATTTGAACCCACGTATTGCCTTAGTGGACAATTCTTCACTTGTTAGGAAGAATCTTGATTATGGTAGCTTAGAGGGATACTTGACGGACTCTGACTCTTTGGTCACCAGCAATAATATCATTCACATTTATAGCCTTGAACTAGTTGTTGACTTGCCTCTTATTCATCCTGACCTCATTGATTAGTCCCAGTGCTATCAAGAACCTAAGCTCTTAACATTTCAAAATGATTATGAGATAGCCTGTTATCTGAACGCCATTGAACCCGTAGTCTCTTCCACTAGTGAACCAGCTACCAGCATGATAGAGCCATACATCAAGTACCTTAGTCACAAGATAAAAAGAAAAGAAAATAAAAATAACAGGTTTTCTGATGGCAAAAACCACTGTGTGGCGGTGTCAGAACTAAAAAAAGTAAAAAGAAATGACATATCCAAGAGTCAAAAGTTATTTGAGGTGCATATTCATGAGGTACTTGATTGTCTCCCCAGCTATTTTCAGGATCAATCTTCAGTGCTTATTGAACCAACACAAGCAGTCAATTTGGGTACAGATGAGACTTCACAAATAGTACACTTGGCTGAGTCCTTGTCACCTTAATAAAAATAATCTTACACTAAGTTATTACAAAAAAAGAAGATCAACTTTGCATGGACCTATTCAGATATGCCAGGGTTGGACATTAATCTTATCATGCATCACTTTTCCATAGCTACGGATGTCAAACCAGTTAAACAAAAATTGAGAAAGATGCATCCTCACATATCTCTCCTAGTTAAAGCAAAATTGGAGAAACTCCTTGGTGCAAAATTAATAAGAGCTATTGCCTATGCTGAATGGATATCAAACATTATACCAGTTTCCAAAAATGACAAAACCATTTGATTTTGCACAGATTTTAGAGATCTCAATAGAGCATGCCCAAAGGATGAATTTCCACTTCCCAATATAGACATGATAGTGGATATGACCGTGGTTTATGAAATTTATTCTTTGATGGATGGTTTTTTTGGGTTCAAGAAAAGACTGCATTCACTCGTGCATGGGGTACCTATTGTTGGAACATTATGCCTTTTGGATTAAAAAATGTAGGAGCTACCTATCAATGAGCTATGACAACTATTTTTCATGACATAATGCATAAAAACATGGAAGATTATGTGGATGACACCTTGGCCAAGTCTAAACAAAGAGACACACACTTAGATAATTTGGAAGTCATTCTAGATCGTATGGAACAATTTCAACTAAGGTTAAATCCTAAAAAGTGTGCATTTGGATTCACCTTTGGAAAACTACTTGGATTCATCATTTTAGTGAAAGGAATAGAGGTGGACCCTGAAAAAGTCCAAGCAATCATAGATATGCCACCTCCTAGAAACATTAGTCAAATGAGGAGTCTACAGGGATGTCTTCAATCTATAAGGAGATTTATTTCACAATTGGAAGATAGAGCTCAACCTTTCAATAAGAACTTACATAAAGGAGTCAAATGTGTATGGAATGAGGATTTTCAAAAGAGCATAGATCAAATCATGAAATATTTGGCAAATCCTCCTATTTTGATGCCTCCTATCCCAGGAAAACCACTTATTCTATACATTTCAGCGACAGAATCTTCTTTGGGGGCATTACTCGCTCAACTTGATCACAATGGAAAAGAAAGACCAATATACTACATTAGTCGTACTCTTGTTTCATATGAGGTTAATTACACTAGCATTGAGAAATCTTGCCTTGTTGTTTTGTTTGCTTCCTAAAAGTTGTGACATTACATGCTTGCGCACACTATACACCTCATATAAAAAATAGATCCACTCAAATATTTTCTAAGTAAGGTTGCCCTCATAGATAGACATGCTAAATGGTTGATGATACTTTCACAGTTTGACATAGAGTACATTGAGAGAAAAGCAATCAAAGGACAAGCCATAGCAGATCAATTGGCTGATTTTCCAATATAAGATAATGCACCTATTCAAGTTGACTTCCCAGATGAACACCTCATGTATATGACTGAAAGAACATGGAAGATGTTCTTTGATGGATCTTTTATAAAAAATGGTTTAGGAGCTGGTGTGTTGTTTGTTTCTCCTCATGGGTACAAAATCCCTAAGTCTTACAAAATATTGTTCCCATGTACAAACAAGATTGCTGAGTATGAAGCTTTAACAAATGGACTTAAGATGGCCATAGAATGGAGAATAACAGAGTTACACATCTATGGGGATTCACATTTTAGCAAATCCCTAGAGAAGAAAATAAAGTCGTTGATGCTATGGCTATACTTGTTTCACTCCTTTAGTTAGAGAAACATGAATCTAGATTTGAATTCCTGGTGGAAGAGCTACATCACCCTATCTTTGACTCCCAAGAAAGCCATGTCATTTTTACCCTTGTTGGTCATGAGTCATCCCGTTATGGTGCCATTTACTCATACCTTCATGATGGTATTATTCTTGAAACCTTTAACCAATCTAAACATAGAAACCTTACTTGAAACACCTCTCATTCCCTTATTACTAGTGATTTGTATAGGAGGGGTATAGATGGAACACTTCTTAGATTCTTATAAAAGGAATAATCTAACCAAGCGTTAGTTGACATCCACGAGGGCATTTGTGGGGGACATTCCAATGGTCTTGCCATGGCCCGAAGGTTGCTTAGGGTGGGGTACTATTGGCCTATGATGTAGATTGATGCAATATCTTTTGCAAAGTCATGTGAAAAGTGTCAAAAACATGGTAACTTGATACATGCTCTAGATAGGGAGCTTATTCCTTCTATATCTCATTGGCCATTTCAACGCTAGGCCTTTGATCTTGTTGGGAAGATTCATCCCAACTCATCAAGTAGACACAAGTTTATTATCACTACTACTGATTACATCACTAAATGGGTAGAATTTGTCCCACTTTATGTTGCCTTAGGAAAGATAGTTTCTTTACTCATTTTGAACCATATCATCTATCAATATGGAGTGCCTTCCGAGATTATTACTGATAACAGAGGCCACTTTAAAAATAAGGACCTTAAACAACTCTGCAAGAAATTCAAGATTAAACAACATTGGTCCTCCATTTACTTCCCGCAAGGAAATGGTCAAGCAGAGGCATTAAACAAAACCATTCTTAAAATATTACATAGAACAGTCTATATGAAAGGTAAATATTGGAATTTATAGATAAATCTGGCTTTGTGGGCCTATAGAATGAGTATTCATACTCCTACTGGGGCTACTCCTTTTTCCCTTGCATATGGCGTTGAAGTAGTGTTACCTTCAGAGGTGAAAATTCCTTCACTTCGAGTTTCCCTCCACGGTCTAGTTACAAATGAAGACTATCACGCCATGATACTTCAAGAGTTAGAACTTCTAGATGAGAAATGTCAAGCATCATTTGACCATATGAGGGTTTAGCAAAAGTGTATTTCCAAAGCCTTCAACAAAAAGGTTCGCCCTAGAGAATTCCAAGTGGGAGATCTTTTCCTACGTGAAAATCCAAAAAATCAACAATATAGAGATCAAAAGGGAAAATTTGAACCTAATTGGCTTGGACCTTACATTGTTATAGTGGCTTTTGGGATGGTTTTTTATTATTGTCTACAGAAGAGGGAGAACAGCTCACTAATCCTATCAATGTCTTGCACCTGAAGAAGTTCTAGCCATGATACCTATTTTGTCTGGGGGCATCCTTTGTACATAATTATTGATCCTATAAAAATCCAAAAAAATGATATATTGTCAAAAATTCCAAAAAATTAGAAAATGTCCTAAAAAAATGATCATCTTAGTGAAAACCTAGCAATAGGCACTTTGAAGTATCTTCAAAAAAATTATATATTCCAAAAATACAAAAAAAAAATCAAAAAATCAAAAAAATAGAAAAAGTGCCTTGGTGAAAACCTAGAAACAGGCACCTTGGTAGCAAAAATTATAAAAATTATAAAAAGTCATGAAAAAAGAAGAAAAAAAAATGAAAGGGAAAAATTTGTAATAAAATCCAAGTGGTGAAAACCTGGAAATGGGTGCTACTTGAGGCCTTTGCACCCCTCTTTCTTAGCATGTGTCCTCGACACAGCCTTTCTCCATCATACCTTTTCTATGTTGCCTCGGTCTAGAATTGGTCGTTGTCTTTGTCTAGGAGGCATAACTGTGTTAGCTTTGGTCACTTGGATACATTGGTCTTTAGGACATCTCGCAAATGGTGTTTTTCAATACCACCCCAACTATATTTTTAACACAACCCCTGACATTGAGTATTCTTCAACACTTATCAGTTTTGGTCTTACCCATTTTTGTCATGTGGTCTTCCCTTCTTGAAATTATTAAATCATTATCATCGAAACTCAGTATCAATTAACACACTTAAATTTTTAAAATGCAACACTTAATGCTTGAGCTATGTCATGATCTTTTCTTTGTGTGCTGACTGTTATTAATTTTTATTGAGTGTCCTTGTCTAATAAGTCTCTCTATGATGCATAGCTAGAGGACTTGGGGCATGGGGCATGTTTTTATTTGCTTCCTACTTTATGCTTAACTATTTTTTGCACAACCATTCTTCTGATCATCCCAGCCTCTATGCCTTGATGCGAGCGTGGTTTTTCTACATTAAATTGGGTAAGCTAACATCACAGTCATCTTGACCTTTATGTCTTTGATGCTTATGTTAGAATATTTCCACATTCCAATCTAATATTAATCACATTCATATCTTCATAGTTGTGCTTGTGACTAGTGATGATTGTGTGATTTTCTGATGTAATTTCCTTGATCAAATTGTAATTTATTCAATTATTTCAATATTTCCTAAGGTTTGATCATTTTTATTTAATTAAAAGATTTAATCTCCCTTTTAATTAAATAAAATTCATCTTATTTAATTAAATTAAATTCCTCCTATTTAATTAAATAAAATTCTTCTAATTTATTTGATTATAAAGAAAACCCCTCTTTTAATTAAATAAATAAAAATTCCCACTTAAAGCTCTTCTTTTGATGAAAAAGGAAATAAATTAAATAAAAAATCCCTTTTTCTTCACATCTTTCTAAGTGGTGGGCTTTTTACTTTAATGAAAACATGGATCAACCAAGATTTAATCTCCACCATTGCTCATTTCTTTTTGCCTCTTAATCTCAACTGTTCACTTTTGTTTATAAGGAAATCTCTCCTTCTCATTTTCATATCCCACTTTTTTGTATTGTTATGCTGCAGGTTTGGAGAGCAATTTTGGAAGAGAATTTGAGCACTTTGGCTTGGATATTGCAACTTCTCTCTTCTTGTCTTATTCTTCTTTCATCCATGGCTATTCATGTCGATTAGATTCATATTAGATTAAATTCATATTTCCTATTCATAGATTAATCATGCATTGTTATCATTTAGATTAGTTTCCTTTCATGCATTGCAATCATATAGAATAATTGTCATTTTCATGCATTGAATCTCTCATTTCATGGTGTACTTGCATGGGCACAACTACATCAATCTAATGGCCTCCATCACAAACCTTTGCACTTCATGACTATGAAGTTATGAGTCGATATTTGAGGCCTCATTCTTGAGCAACCTTGAATGGAATGACCCATAGAAGTGTGACACATTTTCATCACACAAGAGTACCTTTAATTTTGCTCCTACATACATTTGATGTGTGGCATTTCTTTCCATAGTGATTACATGTCAAGTTTCTTGGTCTTGGATTTGCATAGATATTATTTGGATCAGCTTGATTGGGTGATTCTCCATTCTCAGTATAGCCTAAACCAGTGTTGTTGTTGATTCTTTGTTGTCCATCAAGAAAATCATCCATACTTTTATTGCTTTCTTTAGCTCTCTTGATAATTTTATTATGCTACTAATGAATTCTGAGTTCTTGTTTCAAGTTTTCATTTTCTTCCCTTAGATCACCGATAGCTTCTATTCTTTCAATGAGTTTAACATTCATTTTTTTTGCCTCTTGACTCATAAGATTAATCTGATTTGTTATCTCATGATCATGTTCTGTTAATCTTTGTATTTCTTATTCTTTCTCTTGTATCTTTTCATTAATCTTCCTTCTATCATCAATAGCTAGTTTTCTTTCTTGCTCAGCTTGTCTATCATTGTTCATGACATCAATCATTCTTACCATCTGTGTCTTTTGACCAATTTGCAGAGATTTTACTTGTCCATCTAGATGTCAATTTATTTCATTTAGGCTTGTGATGCTTTCTTCTGATGTGTCAGATGCTTTGCAAATAGTTGATCCTAAAGACTCAAAGAAATATGGTATCTCTTCCTCATAGTAATTTGTTTTATTATAGTGAGATGTCATAATATTTCTTTCATCTAACAGGTGTTTCATCTTGATTCTAGCTTCTTTATACTTCTCATAAAAGATCTGAATTTCTAGCTTTTGATTCTCAATACTCTTGTATAGTTTGTAATTCTCCATTGTATGATCTTTTCTCTTAAGCCTTTAAGCTTTCCAAATAAGAGACTTAGCTCTTATACCAATTGTTGGAATTAATGGGAAGTGTGTGCTGAGAGGGAAGGGGTGAATCAGTACCTCTAAAACTTTATTATCTTTTATCAATTAACCTTTATGTAATCAATTGTATATATAACCACCTATTCTATACTATCTTGATGTAAGACATATCAAATCTTTAACTTAATCAAACATGTGAACATTCATAGAAACATTCATGAAATTATTTGACACATAACACAAGATATGATAACACTGAAAACTCTTGTTAGGAAGTAAAAACTGTGGTGGGGATGGCACCCACAAATTCTTCACTATCTATAGATTGGAAGGGGCTAGTTAAGGCTTAAAATTTGATCACTTCTAATGATCTACCCTGTTAGGAGTATCTGTGGAGACCTGTTAAATTCTACTCTATTAAGAACATTAGCAACACTATTTAGTGTGCACTCAGTTAATATATTTACAATAAGATTGTTAAATCCACCTTTCTTGAAAGGATTTTTACACTTTGTTTCACTTGTTAGAATGTAACCAAATTACACTTTGACCTGAGTGTATGCAATCTCCTATTTTTGATTAGAGATCCATTTAAGATTACATGTATAAGTGTATCACTTGATGTGATTGAATAATACCTTTGTTGCTCAATAGCCTCTATTCTTGGTTTTTGATAACCAAATTCACCTTTTTTTGTTCTGCTTCTTGAAACTTTCAGTCTGATCCATAGATGTGCTCATAGGCTACATTCATCCTCTCATCCATAATAATGAATGATTACAATATCTATTTATAAGATAGATTGACCTAATTAAGTTTCACATAAAACAATATTAACTCTATGATCATAGGTTTACAAATTGACCTTGATCTTTTAGTCTATGTGTTTTAAATCAGTTAGACTGATTAAAACACTTACAATAATGTTTCTTGTCCCTTAAGTAATGTTTTTAAAACAAATCAAGACTCTATAAATAGAATATGAATGTTTTATCTGACGTGGAAGTTGGATCTAATTTTTGCAGGATGTAACTGACTTTCAGTGTTTGATGCTTAGTCTACATAGAAATCAATTTACTTATCTTTCAGTGATCCTTTGATTGACCTGTCCGTCAAGTTCCCTTGTTTTTCTGGGTTCCTCTATTTCTTCTCTTTTGGTTTTTCTTGAGATTTGTCTCATCAGGTTCCTCTATTGGGTTGTTCCTATCGGGTTCCTTTTAGCACTTTCAGTTTTCACTTTGCATTGTGTATTCGTTTTACCCTTTGAACCATTCTGTCAATTTTCTCTTATCATGTCTTTCCATGTAGGTTTACCAAAATTTTTCTTTGCATACTAATGGAAAAATAATATCATCAAAGGTAAAACCTTGGTGGGAATTAGCACCCACAAATAATGTACTGAGAGTATAGTATCCCTAATAAAATATTTAGCCATATTAGGATCTTGTTACAACATTACAGTACATGGTCCCTATTAGAAGACAAATCCTAGTAGGAGTCAAGAAAAAGTAGTAGGTTTACTGCCTAGGCACACTTCCCAAAGAAGGTTAAAGCCATCCTCACATAATATGAACAAGTATATATAGGAAATATACAATCTCGTGAACTGTCTAATAGCAACTATCTTTGCTTGGTCAGGTCCAATGAAGAAATCTTATCACAAACTCTACTCTGCATCTAACAGTACAACAAACCTCGCATATTTCACTTCTCTTCTACTACCACTGTCACATTAACATATTTCCAAAAGAAAAGATCTCTCATATATACCATCTTACAATAATTCATTAGGTTGGTCAGTTAAGCTTTCTTAATACACAAATAATTAATTAGGTCAACCAATTAGGCTTTCCAAATATACAAATAATTATATAAACCCTTGCTAAGATACATACAATACCGATAATAATTAAACATCAAATACAATCCATTAGTTATACTCCCAGATCCACAATCCACGAAAACAATTCATATTACATGCTACATGTCTGAAGTCGGCCACCAAATAGGTCTCCTCTAGAATACACACCATAGGTGATGTCATCGGAATGCTCACATCAATCGAACACAACCCAATATTCTAAAATATGTCTTTTTTCCTCCAGTAAGCTCGCTTCATCTAAAATATTTTTTCCAGTAAGATATACGCAAAACACAGAGACTTTCTCTGTCAAGCATCACAGTTACAGTACAAAAACCAGTCTTCACTAAAACAAATGTAACATCTACAATATGCAACATACAGCAAAGCAACCTTAGGAATAAGGTCAAAACACATCCTTCTTCATATAACCAACTTTAGTCATTCTAAAACATCTGTATAGTGTTTGTACACTTCTGACAGTCAAGTAACCAGTTTGTCTTCTTCCACATAAACATATGTTGACATCAGTGACAAAACATGAATATCAACAACATGAATATTATCCAAATCTGATATCATCCAAAAATCTTCCCCTTTGGCATTGATGGCAACATATGAGAAAATCCATCAACCCAAAATCAACTCAAAAATACTTTCTCCTCTCAATACAATCTACTTAATATCCTCAACACAAATCTCCCCAAACAGTAGGGATTTTCACATAGATTCTTTCCCCCTTTGGCAGCAATGGCAAATGGTGCCATAACTCATCTGTAATATTTTGTTCCTATGATCACTCCCCCTGAATAGTAGATCCATACCTCAAGTCCAAAAAATGATATAACTCTGAAATCCACTAGACTCATGCACATCTGCGTCAATTAATTATCACAAGGAGGATCTCTGACCCCAACCATGCTTCTGAGATACTCAAAAGCATCTTTTTGCAAAGGTTTTGTAAATCTATTTTCTATATGTTCCTTTTTGCTAATATACTCTAGTTTTATCTCTTTATCTGCTACCTTTCTCCCTCAAGAAATGATACTTAATAGAAATATGTTTAGTCTTTGAATTCATTACAGGATTCTTTGACATATTCACTATGTTGGTATCATCATAATGGATAACCATTGGTTCTTCAAAAATTATTCCAATGTCCTTCAGCATTTTTTTCATCCAAACAACTTGTGTGCAATTTATTGCAGTAGAAACATACTTTGATTCAGCAGTAGATTAAGCAATACAGTTTTTCTTCTTTCTCAACCAAGAAACCAACCTTTTCCCAAGGAAAAATGCACCACCACTAGTACTCTTTCTGTCATCCACATTACCTACCCAATCAGCATTAGTATAAGCTTGTAAAATAAAATTATCTAATTTTTATACCATAATCCATATTCTATTGTTCCTTTCAAATATCTAAAAATTCTTTTCACAATAGCAAGATGTGTCTCTTTGGGATCTACTTGATACCTTGCCACAATACCAATTGCATTGGTAATATATGGTCTAGTGTGAGTTAGATATTGTAGACCACCAATCATAGATCTATACTTTGTCTGAACAACACGTTGAGTCTTATCATTACTAGTCAATTTATGTCCAGTTACCATAGGTGTTTCAACAAGTTTACAATCTTCCATTCAAAATTTCTTCAACATTTCCTTAAGATACTTGGTTTGAAATATAAAAATGTCATTCTTACTATGATTAATTTGCAAAACAAGAAAAAATTTCACTTCACCAATCATTGACATCTCAAATTCATTTTCTATTTCTTTAGAGAACTTCATACTCATCTTATCATTGCCTCCAAAAATTATATCATCAACAAAAACTTCTATGATTAAGATTCCATCTTTCTCAGTTATTAAATATAAATTATTATCTGCATTACCTTTTTTTAAACCAAGATGAAGTAGATACTTATCTAGTCTTGCATACCATGCTCTAGATGCTTGTTTCAGTCCATAAAGTGCTTTCTTCATCTTACAAACCATGTCTCCATCCTTTGTCAAAGGAAATCCATCAGGTTTCTCAATGTATACTTCTTCTTCTAGATCACCATTCAACAATATTGATTTCACATCCATATGATATACTTTAAAGTATTTATATGCAGCATAAGAAAGAAATAATCTCACAGCTTCCAACCTAGCAATAGGAGAAAATGTTTCTTCATAGTCTATGCCTTCTTGTTGTGAGTAGCCTTTACACACCAAACAAGCCTTGTTTCTTACCACTTTTCCTTCCTCATCCATCTTATTTCTGAAAACCCATTTAGTTCCTATCACATTTTTGTTCTTAGTTCTTGGAACCAATTCCCAAGTGTGTATATGGAATCCTTTAACCTGTTGGTAGCAAGCTCAAGCATGCAAACATTAGCGGGTTAGCACATGAATCATTTCAAGAAAATAAGTAAGAGATCAAGCAAGAAATAAGGACACCAAATAACATCAGATTAAGCTAAAAATGAGTAAACAAAGCACCCTACAATACTCATTTTGATTTTCTTATATAGATTAGATGTGAGTGTGCTCTCTCAAGCACACAAGTACTATGGATCCCAATGCAAATATGCAAGAGTATGAGAACAAGAAGAAAGATTCAAGAGCTAGTATGAAGAACTAGTCTCAAACCTTCTTCAAAATGATAATTTAAACTTATGAAAGTAAGGATGATATGAAAGTCTTATAAAGAAACTAATATTCATTCACCAAATTTAGAACCTAGCTTGTGATTTCTAGAGTGATTTAAACATGAGAAACATGAAACTAAAAACACTAACATTAGCATGAAAAACAACTATAAAGCTCTAAAACAATTCTAGCATGATAACAATGCAAATTGAGAGATGAAAATTTGAGAGGAGAAGGCCTCTATTTATAAAGTTTCTGGAGAGAGGAAGAGGCTTGGATGAAGTGGCACTTGTGTGGCATCCACATAAGAGCCACATAGGAGACACATGGCTTTGAAAAGATGGCCAATTTTGAGTCAAAATTGGCATTAATATAATATTTCAAAGGAGGGGACAAAGTTGTAAGGGAGCATTTAAGAGGAATGGGTGCCCATTTTGGAGAGAAATTCCCCATGTGGGTGAGCATTCCATTAGCCTTAAAAAGGTTAGGAATCACCCTATAAATATGGTTAGAGGACAGTTAGGTGTGGAAGCATGCTTAGGAAATGAGGTGATGGGAGTAGGATAGGAATAGGGTAGGCTGTAGGGTAGGATTAATAGGTTCATAGCTAGGTTTTAGATTTAATTCAAATTAGATTTGAATAAATCATGCTTTAGAAAAATTAGGAATATGGAGGATATAATAAATATAAATTTATTATAAGGGGATTTTATGGAGGCAAATGTATTTAAATAAAATACATTAGAATAGTATTTAAACTATTGATAAATGA
The DNA here is from genome assembly GCA_018584345.1 of Thuja plicata. Classification (NCBI taxonomy): domain Eukaryota; kingdom Viridiplantae; phylum Streptophyta; class Pinopsida; order Cupressales; family Cupressaceae; genus Thuja; species Thuja plicata. The sequence goes on from MU228480.1 coordinate 177,497, forward strand.
AACTATTTAATTGATTAAATTAAATAGCTAGAGAAAATAGGGAAAATAATATTAATAATAATATTAATATTTTTGGACGTCTACATTTTGCCCCTCTTTGGTGTGGTGTCGCACGTGACATTTCGTCAAAGACAAAAAAATGAGTTATTGACTTCATTAACAGAAGCCACCACTGGTATACTCTTTGATTGATATAAGGGTGTGCCCCCTCGAGAAAAGAACATGACGAAGACAATGTTATGGGATTTTCTCAAAAAAGGAGGGAGGGAATAAATAGAAGCCTTCTAAAATGTAATTAACAATGCAGCTAAGAATGTAAATGCAAATGAAATGTAGCTAAATGCTCATTGGGATCCATTTGTGTGAAAAATATGGAGAGCACATCCGATTTTGATATTGCAATAGGAGGTATGCATCAGGTGTTAAAAAACACATATGACAAGATCCTTTGCGTGGACTAAACACTCAAACAAAAGCATACTGCAAAAGACACATGTATCAGTTGCGACCAGTCACCACGCACCAAGATATAGCAGATCAAGGTAGTTGTGAGTAGGTTTGAACTAACACAAAAAGATAAAATCAATAAAGAAGGCCTCATGACCAAGTAGTCATTCGGTCTAAAGTTCTTGCCATGAACGAGATTGAAAAAAGTTTCGATAGGCCAACGCTGGAAGGATGCATCCTAACAGGCAAGGATTTGAATTGATTGGATTTGATGGAAAGATATTTGCTGGCAAAAGCTGTGAACAGGATGGTGAGCAAGGACAGTCGGTCACAAAATTGATTTGGTGAGAAATTGAGTCACAGTCGCAGGAGTCAAAACGTGTCTAAAAATGAAGATCAAGGACAATGCGGAAAGATCAAATGATTTATTGCATGTTTTTTGGGAATATTTGATGTTTTAGATATTTTAAAAAATTTTGAATTTTTGAATTTTTTTTTTTTTGGATTTTGGCAATTTTTAAATATTTTTGGGTGAATTTTATGTGTTTTGAGGCTTATGCAACAGGACAATATGTACAACATGACAATATATACAAAACTTTTGGGAAGACAAGGGCTATAAGAGGGGTTGAGAAGTGAAAGAAGGTCATTTGTGAATAGTGAATAGTAAATCTTAGAGCTCTGAGTGAAGAAGATGGCAGACAAGAGGATGAAGGGACAGCTTAGAGAGCCTGTTAGGACACACGGGAGGCCTACGGAGTGACCGGTACTAGTGAGTGGACTATCCATGACCTTGTATTTTTTGTTAGTAATTCATTTATGGCATTTGGGGGGTAGTTAGGCATTAATGAGGGTAGATGTAGTTGCAGACCGGAGACATTGGTTCTTGAATCAGCGTTTGTGAGAACGTTAATCCCTGGATTGGCATCTTCACAGACGCCAGTTCCTGGATCAACATCTTTGGAGCCATTGGTTCCCAGTCTATCATCTTCATAGACGTTGATCTGTGAAACAGCGGGTGGAAATGTTGGTGCATGAACCGGTGTTTCCGGCTGAACTGGTGTTTGCACTGAAAAGGGAAAACGCTGACAAGAAAAGGAAATAGAGGGACCTGGTGAAAGCCAAGAATGGGTCGGCATGAGACCTAGGGGAAAGATGCCCCATTTTAGGAAGAGTTAAACTAGGACTAGAAGTATAGATGACTGACATGGTGGATTTAGAAACTTTTTACAGGAGCAGTTCCCACCGTTGGGATCTCGGGAGCATTAGCCTCTGATGATGGAGCTAGAGGCTCAACTGACAGAGGAGGAGTGGGGTCTATTAGCAGTGGTTGGACTAGAATATGTGCCCCATTGGCCTAGGATATGAGCACACAATGGTATGATGAGAACCTTGATCGAGCGGTGGCACAGTGAGACAACCACTTTCCATTTGCCTACTAGAGACGCCACTATTACCTTAGAGGACGTGTGGAACATTTTGTGGATCCTGATCTGAGGGGCAATTCCTCAGTATAGATTGGAGGATAGCGATAATTACATGGAGATTGCATTCAGATGGTCGATGAGGTGGATCCCTACTTATAGGACCTAGATGCCATGGCAGCCAGTAGTGGATCAGAGACTGAGGCGGATAGCACTTTATATTACTAGATTGATCGAGGGATGCATGCTAGCGGACCTATCAGGCCATGGTTTTGGGATGGGTTAGTTGTGGGCTCTAGCGCAGATGCTAGAGGAGGGGACTTCATATTACTGGGGGTATGTTGTCCTTGGACAGCTATACCATGATCTCCACATGGCTGCGTATCGTGAGGTGCACAACATGGGGACTGGGATGACATTATTTTTAGTGTGGGCCTGGGAGAACATTGCAGTGTTCCAACCCATGAGGGTGAGGGAGTCCCGCTAGCTAGGGGAGCCCTATGCCTACAGATACAGGCTCCCGCTGAGATACACCTCTGTCAGGCAGACAGGATATTGGAGGTGTTTATTAGATGAGGTTCAGGTTTTCTGTTGGACCCCTTACAGGTTGTGTGAGCCATGGGGGACTATGGATTGGACGACAGGGGTGGAGGATGGGTTTGAGGACTTCTTATACCTCTCATATGTGTAGATTGATTACTTTCTTCTGGGAAGAACTATTCATCAGATTGAGAGATATAGACCATCCAGGGTCATGAGGTAGTTCAGACTACAGCAGGGGGTGGTGGTAGAGGATGCCTTACATCCTCATGTCACCAGGGAGGTAGGCACCTGGGGTAGGTACATGGATGCTCTCACAGTGAGGGCATCCTAGAGAGATATGCCACGGCTGGACTTTGTGGCATGACCAGATGTGATAGATGCAGGCATGACTCTTGAGTACATAGTATGGTGGGCTACACACACACCAGTCAGATTGACCAACCCAACTCAGGTGGCTACCCACAAGTAGCCGACAAGGGATTTAGATGTGGATGATGGGACTGAGATTGGGATGCCCCAGAGACCTCCACAGCTAGGCAGAGGAGGAGACCACAGAGATGGGTTAGACCTCGAGTAGAGGCACAGGTGCAGGATCAGGCACCATAAGGACCTCCACCAGCACAAGGTCAGGATTAGGCTTAGGCACCGCCAGTGCCACCATAGGTGTAGCCTCAGGTGTAGGATCAATATTAGGCACAGGCACCACCAGTGCCTCCATAGGTATAGGGACCACAGGGGCCACCTACAAGTTATGTGGCACAGGAGACATATGATACTATCCTCACAGAGTGAGACAGTCTGTAGATGGAGTGCACCAAATTGCGGGGGTTACTAGACAAGGCGGTGGTGTCTGATGCTAGCTTACATGCATAGATAGCCCAGATACAGGGTTTACTAATAGCTGAGATAGCACAAGTAGACAGGGTGGAGGGTTCATTGGATAACCTATAGGGCAGGGTGGACTCAGGAGAGTTTGCGATGGTGGACCTTACTTAGGATGCTAGGGAATTACGGGCTGAGATTGACACTCTCATGGGCTAGCTAGACACGCTGACTCATAAGATGGAGCAGGCCATAGAGTAGATTTATGCATTGACCTAAGAGAGGGATGCAGTAGTGAGGCGGGCAGAGACATACAGGGCTTAGAAAGACATCGCTCGACAGGCAGCAGTGGCAAGTGGAGTGGGGCAGGTGGTAGCAAAGGCATTCGTAGCCCATAGGGATGCGAACAGAGTGGGGAGAGAGGAATCACACTATAGAGCACTCTACCATCAGCTTGTTCCAGAGGGACAAAGACAAGATTACTCAGAGAGATCTTGTTCTCAGAGCACAACGCAGACTTCCTCCTCACAGGGATCAGTGGTGATGCCACCATGTCCACCTCCAAGACAGGGAGGTGAGCCATCACAGCCACCATCATGATTAGTCAGAGGATGATATGACACACAGTTTTGCATTTTTGAGATGTATACATGTATATTGGCACTAAGGTGCACATGATATATTTTATTGATGGACACTGATATATATATGATGAGGACTCTATTGCTGCTCATGATGTATGGTTTATATGATACCTTTTATTATGCTTAGAATGTATGATCTATATGATGTGATGATGCATACTACATGATTACTGGCATTTGATGCTTACAAGATGTGATGTATATAGATGACTAGATTATTTATATATGATGTATGACTTATGCAGGATGGATGATGTTTATATATACATAATGTACTGACATGTGTGATGTAGGACGTGACATGCTTTTATTCATGTATGCAATATATATGCTGATGTTTTATGAATATGCATAGATGAATGATGTTTTGACAATGATTTAAGTATGAAAATGATGGGTGGACCTAAATATTATAATGAACCTAAATTTTGTAATGATGTTAGATGATAAAAATGGATGAATGCAAGCTAATGAACCTAACATGATGCAAATGATGCTAGATGAATGAACCTAAAATGAACTTAGATAAAAATGGATGAATGCAAGATAATGAACCTAACATGATGCAAATGATGCTAGATGAATGAATCTAAAATGAACTTAGATAAAAATGGATGAATGCAAGATAATGAACCTAACATGATGCACAAAATGAACTTAGATAAAAATGGATGAATGCAAGACAATGAACCTAACATGCTACAAATGATGCTAGATGAATGAATCTAAAATGAATTTAGATAAAAATGGATGAATGCAAGATAATGAACCTAACATGATGCAAATGATGCTAGATGAATGAACCTAAAATGATGAAATGCAAATGAAATGGACCTGAAATATATGATTAATGAAAATGAAATGGACCTGAAATGGGTGATTAATGCAAGATGCCTTAAATGATCTTTAAAATGATTTCAACAATGCAAGATAATATAAGGAACCTAAAATGAATCTAACAATTCAAGATGGATTAATGATGCAAAATAATGAAATAGACCTAAATCTTAACAATGCAAGATAATGAAATGGACTTAAAATTGATATTAACAATGCACCTAAAATGAATGTAAGACACCTTAATGAGCTTTACTAATGATACTATGAATGGTCAGGGGAACCTACTACATCATGAAGTGGAGCTTCTCTAGTTGGAATACCTAATTGCTATAAATTTGGTCTAAAAATGCAAGATGCCTTAAATGATCTTAAAATGTAAGACAACATAATGAACCTAAAATACATCTATTGAATGACACCATGAGCAATAGATCATCCTTCTCTTGTTCTTGGATTTTATTTTGGTTATTCTCTGCATCAATTTTCTTGCTTTCAATTCCCAAAAGCATCCATAGCAAAGGAATGCAAAATGCGATTGATGAGTTGTTTGAGGTTGAACAAGTTGTGACATTTGAATCTCAAAAATTTTTATTATTTTTTTGGTGTGTGTCACAATCAACTGACAAATCAGACGGGTGGACTATGGAGGACTGGATAGGGAATGTTAGTAGGATGATGACTCAGGATGTTAGCATGACGGTGGGAGGATGGGATGCGTTACAAATTTACAAGGATCAAACTGAGTAGATTAATTACAAGTGATTAGTTACAGTGATTATATACACACGGTTGTTGCTAAGATTTGACTGGATCATGATACTTGCCTCAAGGTGCAGAATAAGTGTGTGTGTTGATGATGACAATCCAGATCTGAGTTAACGAGAGGAAGGATACATTCTCAGGACTCATTTTCAAAAAGATGGGACTTACCAAGTTGATTGATGAAATGCACATGATCTACAAACTATGGACAAAATGTACGATGAGGAGCAACTCAAGAGACAAGTAATATACAGGATTGATGGTCAGGACTTTCACAATAGTACAATGTATGAACAAAAATATACAAGATTATGTGTACAAAAATTCAGGATACGAGATAGGGAGATCATTGTAGAATAATACATATGGAACACCCAGGGAATATAAGGAACGTGGAAATGGTGCTAGGGATGGAAGGAAATGAGATTTTGATAGATAATGGAATGGTTCATTATGTGTGATGCCTGTTTCTAGGTTTTCATCACCCATACTTGTCCAAGGCACCTGATTGCTAAGTTTTCACCATTGGACACAAGTTTTTCTCTTTATTTTTCTTTTTGATTTCTTTGGATCTTTTTGATATTTTTGATTTTTTTTATATTGCCTCAGTGCCTGTTTACCAGGTTTTTTACTGGGACAACCATTTTTTTAGCTTCATTTTTCTACTTTTTAGTGATTTTTTCAGGACTATTTTCTAGTGCTTTCAAGTGCTCCGGGTTCTTCCATAGAATTTGCCTTCAGTTTCCATAGGTAAAATTTTATGGTTTGTTTAGAGTTGATCTCTTTCTCTGTGTTTGTGATTTTTTTTTTAGGACTTTTTATACTTTTTATGGATTTTCTCAGATAACTGAAATGACCAACCAGCCTTCAGACATAGAACTGCCTAAGATGAATGATGTTGATAGGATCATTCAACGGTTCTCCTTCTGGGGTGGAGAGTTGATATTCCCTAGAACCAAAGCATGTAGTGATAACATATGGACCTTGCCAGGTGACTTCAAATTTGCCTTTCTTTTCCCAATCAGTACCCACTTTCTAATTTTCCTTTAGCACAAGGTCCCCAACCTAGAATTAGCATGGGTGGACCTTCTTGTTATAGTTCCTTTTGAGTCTATTCTAGTAAACAATCAAGTGATCATAAGCTTGATGGTGCTTTTCATCTAGGAGATCTAGCTCTGTGAGTCATGCTACCCAGTAATCTTCATCATCAATCAGGCCTCTTAGTGATACTCAAAGAGAGGGTAATTCAACCTCAATTAGTAAGACTGCTTCAGCACCATAGACTAGGGAGTAAGGGCTAGTTCCAATAGGAGAATGGTAGGAAGTGTGATATGCCTAGAGGGCAGGATTGATCTAGAGATGCCAGTCACGACCAGTATCATTGATAAATTTCTTGAGGATTTTAAGGATGGTTTTATTAGTTGCCTCAGCTTGGTCATTACCTTGCAGGAAATATGGACTAGAGAAACGGTGATGGATATGGAGGTGGGCACAGAGATCACTGACATGTTGATTTTCAAATGGTGTACCGTGATCTTTGAAGATGGTGGAGGGTATGTCGAAGCAACAGACAATGTGGTAAAGGATGAATTTGGATATCTAAACACCAATAGTGAGTGTGAGTGGAATTGCTTTGACCCACTTTGTAAAGTACTACATAGCTGTGATTATGTATTTGTGGCCTTCAGAAGAGAGGGGAGTAATCTTACCAACGAGGTCAAACCCCCAACAAGAGAAGGACCAAGGAGGCGCAATAGGTCTAAGGTCTTGAGTAGGAGAATGAATCAAATTAGCATGTTGTTGACAAGGTAAGCACCTTTTGATGAACTCACAAGAGTCATGTTCCATTGTAGGCCAGTAGTACCCTGTACGTAGAAGTTGCTTGGCTAGGACAATGCCACTTGTGTGGGCACCGTAGATTCTAGCGTGTACCTCTTGTAAAGCCTGGGCGGCTTCATTTTCATCTAAACATCTAGAGAGCACATTGTGATAGCCTTGACGATAAAGGGTATTGGCTATGAGGGTATAACAGGAAGCTCTTTGGATGAAGTTTTGGCATTGATTTGCAATGAGATGGGGAGATATGATACCATTTTGTAGGTAAGCTTGGATATTGTGGTACCACGGGGACTGGGGACCAACCAAGACACATACGTGATTCAATTCATCATTCTCATAAGTAGGAGTGTGTAATTGCTCAACTAAGAATTCATATTGCGTAGACTCATGAGGGATCTTGAGAAGGGAGCCAATTGTAGCCATTGCATCAGTAGCTTTGTTTTGTAGATGTGATACCTATGTTATCTATAAATGGAGGAAGTGCTCTTTCAGTTTGTCAACCATTTACTTATATGGTGTCAATTTGTCATCTTTAGTTTGATATTCATCTAGGACTTGTTTGACGATGAGTTGGGAGTCACCAAAAACCTGAATATCTATGATGTTCCATTTGATGGCCATGCGGAGTCCTGCAATTAGTTCTTCATATTCTGCAATGTTGTTTGTGCAGGAAAAGCCCAAATTGAATGAGATGGGGAAGAAATCACCTTGAGGTGTGACAAAAAGTATTCCTACCCCTACACCATGAGCTATGTAGGACCCATCAAAGTAGAGTTGCCATGTTGGTTGTTGTTCTACCATGTACAAGTGCTCATCTAGAAATTCTGTGATCAGAGGATATGCATCTACTAATGGTGCTTCAGCTAGCTGATCAGCAATGACCTACCCTTTGATGGCTTTTCTATCAACATACTGGATATGAAATTCACTTAGCAGCATTACCCATTTTGCCATTCGACCTGTAAGTGTAGTTCTAGAAAGTAGGTATTTGAGAGGACCCACCTTTGAAATGAGCTTGGTTGTATGACTAAGCATGTAATGGAAAAGTTTTTGAGTGGCAAAGACCACTGCCAGACATGCTTTTTCCATAGGAGAATAGTTAAGCTCATAACCTACTAAGGTTCGATTGATATAATAAATGGCCCTTTCTTTGCCTTCAACATTCAATTGAGCAAGGAGTGCTCCCAATGTTGTGGTAGTAGCAGAAATGTATAAGATGAGTGGGCAGCTAGGTACAGGTGGTACCAAGATGGGTGGATTAGCCAAGTATTCTCTGATTTTTTCAAAGCTTTTCTAACACTGAGGATCCCACTTGAAAGTGTTGTCTTTGTGTAGAAGGGTGAATGGTTGGCACTTATCTGCTAGTTGAGAAGTGAAATGGTGCATAGATTGTAACTTTCCTTAGAGGCTGCGTAGCTATCAGAGTGTTTTTGGTGGAGGCATCTCTATGATAGCTTGTACTTTCTTTGGATCAATTTTAATGCCTCATCTAGATACAATGAACCCCAGGAGTTTCCCTGATGTGACTCCAAAGACACATTTCTTAGGATTGAGCATTAGGCAGTAGTGTCCAATTCTATCAAAGACACATTCTAGAACATCCAGGTGGTCTTCCCTTTTCACTGATTTGGCCAAGATATCATCCACATAGTCTTCAAGGATCTTGTGGATCATGTCATGGAAAATGACAGTCATTGCTCTTTGATAGGTTGCCCCAGTGTTCTTTAAGACAAAAGGCATCATATTATAGTAGAAGGTGCCCCAAGGGGTTGTGAATGCCATCTTGTGCTAATCTTCTTCTGCAATGTGGATCTGATTATATCTGGAGAATCTGTCCATGAGTGACAACATCTCATGCACTGTTGTGAGATCTACAATCATGTCTATATTTGGCAAGGGGAAATTGTCCTTGGGACATGCCTTATTGAGGTCTCTGAAATCTATGCATATCCTGATTGATTTATCTGGCTTAGCTACGGGCACCATATTATAAATCTAGTTAGAATAATAAATGGGGCAGATGATCTTGGCATGGAGCAATTTTTCTAGCTCCTCTTTGACAAGTAATGCCACTTTAGGATGCATCTTTCTGAGCTTTTTCTTGACATGTTTGATGTTTGGGTCCACTGTTAGATGGTGAACCACCAAGTTGGGATCTAACCCCAGCATGTGGGAGTAAGACCATGCAAACTTGTTGATGGATTCTTTGATTAAAGTGATAAGATCACTTTCTTCTGCTTTAGATAGAGACGCTGCTATGTATGTGATGGAAAGATTTTCTTTGGTACCCAAGTTGACAGGTTTTGTTTCTTCAATGAGTATTGATGACTGCTCTAGCCTATAATCTTGGATAAGAGGAAGAGGAGAATCTTCATCTTCTAGCACCTTAGAGAGGTTTTCACCAGAAGCTACGCCCTTTGTTTTTACTTCTTTGTGATCAGCTAGCGCCCCAGAGGGGTTTTCACTAGAGGATCGATTTTGCTCTTTTTTAATTTTTTTTTCTACCTCATTTTTGCAGCTGAAGTTCTCCTCTTGCCCAAAGTATGCCTTTGGGTATAATTTGTAGACATATGCTGAGTGTTTCCCCCAGTCACTCCTTTGCCTAGTTGCTCCCATAAAGCTTAGGAGCGCGTCTTCGCTTTGGAACTCGTCAACATGTATGACACTTGGTTGGTCCCAGTCTATGAGTTCAAGATGGTGGAGGGGGAGGTCAATGGAGAGGATAGAAAGTTGTTGTAGGATAGCATTTCCCAGGAAGGTTTCATCATCAAAAACATCATCATAGGCTCTCACAAGTTTCTCTTCCGGGATGTCTTTGATGTCAGCGATTTTGCCTAGGGGTTGACAAGAGGAATAATTTATGAATTTGTTGGTGCCCCCAATCGTGTCAGAGCCCATACCAAGGCCTATGTGCTTTTCTAATTAGGCAAGTACAATAGGATCTTTCATTCCTTACTCTTTATAACCAAGGCCACCTCCTTGATAATTCCATCTTTTGGTCACTAGTTTGTGTGTTGTGGGGTACTTATCTTTGAAGTAATTGAGCTGACTGGTGTCCTAGGGTGGTGGATCTTTATATATCCATTGATTAATGTTTGGTTCTATTTCTTGGCCAACTGAAGCACCTTGTGATACAAAAGTGGTAGGACCAAATTGTAGTGTCCTGGTTGTCTCTGATTCTATTTTTCTTAAATTAGGCTAGCAGCCTTGAGTGTGATGATCAATGGGCAGTGCTCCAACTGTGAAGGCATCAGATAAAGTGTACTCAGCACATCCTTTGTTGTTGATCTTGACCATGGACAATGTGGAAGAGAGGATTATTTCTGGATTTGAATGAGTTCGAGATGAGCTGGCAATAGACAAGCCAATATCAATCCCAGGACAATGAGTGGAATGTGAAAAGGATGTCTCCAATGCATTGCAGTATGCGAAGGGCTTGGGATCTGCGCGGATGGTCATCTCAGTGCCTTTATATGGGAATTTGATGCATTGATGGTAGGTGGATGGGATAGCTTGCATAAAATGAATCCATGGGCGTCTGAGAAGGATGTTGTAGGGAAGGTCAAGATCAACAACATGACATAATGTTTCTTGGATAACTGGACCCACTTGAATGGGTAAAATTATGGTGCCTTCAAAAGTACACTCCAAATTGTCATATGCTTTTATTGTGATGACCTCATTTGTGATATCAGCCTCAGTGTAGCCCAACTTCTTTATGAATTTTAGAGTACAAAGATTTAGGGCCGATCCATTATCTATCATGACCCGTTTGATGGAAAAATCTTTAACCATGATAGCGATATGGAGTGGGAGATTATGGTCGGTTTTGTTAGAGGGAATGTTTGTTGGTCTAAAGGAGACCCCATAGGATGTAGACAGGTGTCCAACAAGGTTTTGGAACTCAGTGAAGTTAATGTCACTGGGAACATGGGATTCTTGCAAGGCTTTATTAAGGATCTCTTGATAGGCGGGTGATGTGCAGAGAAGATCCAGGATGGAAATTTGGGCTGGAGTATTCCCTAAGTGTTCCAAAATGTTGTATTGGGTCCTAGTAGATGGGGTAGGTCTAGCACCTACAACTATTATCCTACCTCTATGAGTGGTGATTGCACATGGGTTATCGACACCCTTGACATGGATGACATTGACAAAGGATTGGAGTTGGGATATGCAGCCAATGAGATTATCATAGTTGATGTAAGCATTGGTATAATATTTTTTGTTGGCATTTTCCACTTGTTTACCCTTTCCTTGGTTAGAGGACTGAGTAGGATTTCCTGGGCCTATACCAAAAGTGTGTTTAGGGAATGCATTCTGATAAATTTTAAGACCTGCATTTGGCAATGATTGGGTAGGAGAATCCACTTTGATCTCCTTGCGATCAATAAGATCTTGGATATAATGTTTTAGTTTCATGCATTTAAGAGTAGAATGTCCCTTAACACAATGGTATTCATAGTACTCATTTTCTTTATACCAAACAGGCTTAGGAGTTGTGTCATCAAATGGCTATGTTTTAGGATATATGACTTGGTTTTCTTGGACTAGCTTGCGAAAGATGACATCGATAGGCTCACCCAGAGGGGTAAACGTGCATTGTGGTGCATTTGAGGTGTGAGGTCTTTGTTGTCCATGCAGGATCGAGATAGAATTTGTATGATTTATAGGATCTTGATAGTTGTGCTGATGTGTTATCCCTGGAGGAGGATACATGGGTGCACCTTGAGGGTGCATGTTTTGCTGATACTGTGGTTGAGGATACATGAGAGTAGGTTGCTGATACATGGGAGGAGGTTGTGCATACATTACTGGTGTTTGCTAATAAGTCTGGGTTGGCACATTAGGACTACCTACCACAACCTGAACATGTTTTGTGTCAGTGGCTCCATCTGTGACCACGTTCTTGTTCTTATTCTAGTATCTTGATCATTCATTGTGATGTTTGTCAGGCTGGGATTCTTTGAAGTGTTTAATTGTACCTTCTTCTACAAGGCCTCATTCAAGGTCCATGCCCTTGATCCCGATATCGTGATAAGTTTGTATGCAATTCATGCGCATGTGATAAGAAAGCTTATGATGAAGATTTTTAATGAAAATCTTGATAAGATGTTGTTCTGGAGGCTGATAAGACAACCTTATGGTAAGCCCTTGCAAGCGCTAAAGATAGTCGGCCAGGCTTTCTCCTCCCTTTTGTTTGGAATTACATAAGTCAAGGAGTGAAAGTTCATTTTTTATATTATGTGTGTATTCGGCTACAAACTTTTCAAATAGTTCTACAAAAGTGGAGACTGTGCCATAAGGGATTTTATAAAACTACTCAAGAGTTATGCCTCCCAAGATTTTAGGGAACAATCGCATGAGGAAATTATCACTATAGACCACTTCTTGGCATGCCATGTAGAATTCTTTCACGTGACTGACAGGATCACCCTTCCCCCAATATTTATTAAATTTTGGGGTCTCAAAGTGTTTGGGGAAGGGTATAGTAGTGATGGATTGGTCAAACAGATAAGGACATACTTCTTCAAACTTGAAATTTTTGGCTTCTGTCCCAGCTTTTAGCTCCTTAAGAGCATTCTTCATTTCCTCCCATTCAAGATTGATTTGCGGGGGAGGATTATTGATTGTGATTGTAGGATTCCCTTGTGCCTGATATGGATCAAATGGTGAATATGGAGGATTTTCTGGGGGATATTGTGGTGTTTGGTAGGGTGGTTGTTGGTCAACATACACGGGTTGTTGTGGTGGAAGCTAGTGTTGAGAAGAATACTGCAGTGGAGGAGGAGCCAGTGTCTGATAGGATTGCTGCAACTGTTGAAAATATGCTTGTATTTGTTGTGGTGTTGGATAAGCAGGATGAGTTTGTTGGGCACCCACATAGGTGCTTTGTAGCGGAAATCCCTTGTTGGTTGTATTTATTTTTTTGGCAGTTTTCCTGGTTCCTTGTCCTGCTCTCTGTGCTATGGTGTTTCCCAATCAGCCATCTCATTCTTTTTGCCTTACCTTTGTCATGTTTTCAGGTTTTCAAGTCTAAACCTAACTCAATTTGTAAAAACCCTAGGCTATCCAAGTGTTAAACAATAAAATAAACCCTAGGTCATGGCATGTTCTATTTCAAAGTTACTTTTTCCATCCACTTAAGGCATGTGTTTCTTTTGAATCGCCTTGTCACATTACTCTGAGTGAATATTTCAAATGTCTTCCCGACTTAGTGTTTTCCTTTATGTCATGTGGTCTCGTTCAAATTCAAAATATTCCTTCAGTGTTATGAGACTCAGCGATTTCTTCATGTCGGGTAGTCGCAAGATAACCATGTTATAAGGCATTATAAAGAAGGGACCCACTGCTTAGTCGGGTGATCGTGGGAAGTTCTTAACAATTATGAAAGTGTCTTTAGACTTCGTGATTACCTTATGTCACTTTATCACCAAATCAATCAAAGTTGAAAGTTAAGCTAAGCCTTCAGTCGCGTGGTCTCAAGAAGAAACAGTGGTTAAGAAATACTGACCAAGACTTCGCGACTGACCGTCTGAGGTATGCAATAAAGTATAGTCAGGATGTCGCCAAAACTAGATGATGACTCAGTTCTCCATTATGCAGTAAGAGGACAAATGGCTGTATGACATATGTCACAAGGTGAGTGGATGTTAAGAGATTATCGCATTTTCGCCAGAAGGAAAAAATGGACTCAGCGACAACGAGACTAAGTACTTTCCTTTCAGTCACAGTGTCTGAGAAAGATTTAAAGGTATACACGAGCATATAGCGATTAAGCGATTGCCATAGGATAAAAAGATCAGAGGATCTGATGGTGGTCATGAAGTCTGAGAAGAAAGGTGCCCCAAGGGAAAAGTCCTCTTGACTTGGTGATTAAGGTATGTCACGCAGTCGCCAGAAGTGGAAAAGGGGTACATATAACCTGTTAAGGTAATATTGAACATTCAGGACTTATATCTCATGACTGGGTGACTAAGCATTGTCACGTAGTCTTGAAAAGAAATTAAAACACTCAGCGACTAGGAGATAAATCTAAGAGGTTAAGGGCAATAGTTAGTCACAAGGTCTCAGAATGAATGATGAGTTACTCTTAACTGTGCGCGAATTTGATTTCAGTTGTGTCACATGATCGCCAGATCGCAACTCAGGTCAGCCAAAGGTAAGAATACGCATTATCTCCATGTATCGAGATAAAACCATGGGTTAGTGGCAGAGGCCCATGACAAAGAGACTTAATGCAGTCACGCAGTCACCTGATCCAAAACTCTAAAAAATGGCGGTAGTTTTTCTGATGTGACAATATGAATCACTCAGTAACCAATCAAAGGCTTGCATTTTGATTACTGTGCAAAAAGAGTAGCTAAGATGTAAGATAGTTAACAAATCACAATGTGACATGTTAGACCTTTTGAATGCAGTTGGATTTCTCTGAGGATTCACTTTCAAATTTTGATTTCCTGTCAAGCTCAGGAACTACGGCTAGGTTTTTATTCTAGGTTCATATCATGTCAAATTAATGACAGAACTGATGTTTCTGAATCATGAGTTTTGTACTCTAAATGATGGCTATAAGGAGTTGATGGTGCATTCATTTGCATTCACCATGCTTTCAATTTTTAGATCCCAAGTTGTTAAGTTTGCAGAAAAGAGATACTTTGCTTAGTTTGCAGTGTTTCCAAAGTTGATCAAAGAGTGCTAAGTTTCAGGAAATTGTGCACAGGACGATCAGCTGATATCTGAGATAGATTTGTTTCAATATCAGTAAGGAGTAAGAGATTCAGGGTGTTGCAAATATGAGTGGAGCTATGAGAGTTTCTTTGACAAGAGGAGGGAGTGAAGAGGAATAGAAAGGAAAGGCCAGTTTCTCTAATGAGTTTCTCCGTCTCCTACCTGGTTCAATGCAAAATAAGAAGGCCAATGCTAATTTTCTCCTTGATAAATACAAAGACATTCAAGATGCTGACTCCAGGGACAATAGGTTTCTCCCTTTTAAATTATTTCCATAAAAATTCTGATAAGCCCATCCAGTATCAAACCCTTGGACATGTGGTTTAGCTAGATTGCTTGTTCCTGATGTCTTCCTAGATGTAGACCTATTTTTAGACCTATCCAATCACTATGATGTCCTGACAAAGACCATCAAAATGGATGATGGCACTACCCTTTTAATTTTGAATAGAAACTCATTCATGCAGGCTTTTGGCTTATTTAGTACCATGTCTACTAAAATTGGCATGACAAAGCAGGAGAAGAGGTATAGTTTGAAGCCTAGTATTGCTAAAGCCTTACTGCAGAAACATATGTTGAAAGAGGTGAAAAAGTACTTAGATCTTGTGGCCGAGAAAAATCCATATTATTACAAGGATCTACACTTCTACATTAAGTATAACTCTTATGCTCTATGTAGAGTACTAGGGATAGATAGAGATGCAGAGAAAATCAATGTCGGCATCCTGATGATGGTACTAGACTTGCAAGAGGTGCACTCAAGCACCAGCTATGATTATATTTAGCATATAATTGACAAAATGCATGAGGGTTTCATCGCAACCCAGAAAAGACTAAAGAATCCCAAGGAGAAGGAGCCTAAGTTTTTGCATTACTCTGTCCTAATGCATCTCCTTTTGTACTTCAATTTTGTAATCATGGATGTTAATAATCTAACTCCTCAGAGATTCTATCAAACAACACCAAATCCTATCCATTTTTGGGTGAGGGTTTGGAATTATACTTCTAAGGAGTGTGATTACTGTGCTTTTTAGAATTGGATTGTGTATCCAATTATACAGAGTTTGGGGACAAGCAGGACTAGAGTCCCATTGAAGGTTATACAATTACTCAAGCCCTGTGATTATATAGATAATTGGCGTAGAAAACATAATTGGGGTGATTTCTTCTTGGAGGAGAATTATACCATCATTAGAGTATATGGGTGTATTCACCCACCTCATTTATTACCATATCATGTGCCTGCAAGAGTAGCTACAATGGAATTCATATGGCAGTTATTATTAACAGATAATGAGCACTTTGCACCGCACAAAAAGGGGACTATAACCCCTAGGCAATTTAAGATTTCCAATTTTACAATTGGTAAGAATGCCATTGATGAAGTGGGTTAATGGTTGGAAAAGTACAGAATGGGGGCAACCCCTTATAGGTATATTGACCCAGAGGGTTTCATGGTAGGGGTTAGAAAATTATATACTCCTACAATCCCTAATACCAATGTCCATTGTGAGTGCATAGAAGAAGATGCAACAAGGAACATCTTGGATGAAGATGACATCCATATGAGAAGACTGACAATCCAGGAGTTGCTGAAATTGGAAAGGAAAATAAAAAGAAATGGGTTGTCCTTTGGGGGTTTTTACCCTGACCTCCAATATTTTGATAGAATCAAAGCCATGATAGATAACTATTATGTGCTTGTAGAGCAACTGGATACAGTCTTGGATAAAAAAGGTGCTCAAACACTTGAACACTCAGAGTCAGAATATGATAGTGGAAGTGATAGTGATTATGCATTTCCTTCTATGTATCCTTCACCACAACAAGCCTTAGAGCAAGAAATGGCTAAGATTCCATAGTTACAAGGAGCAGAGGGTCACATTATAGATCTGACAGTGCTACCCAGCCTGATGATGTAGAGGAGCCTGCTGCAAAGAGGTAGAAATTGGAATTAGGGAAGCCTTCAGTGGAAGGACAAAGAAAGAAAAAGGATAAGGCTAAGGCCTTAGTACCTGGCACCAGGTTATATGATCATAACCTGAGAAAATCAAACAGGGAGGGAAAGAAACAATAGCCTGACCTAGATGATGAGGTCGAGATACCACTCAAAGCTTGTGTTGATGAAAGATTGCTTCATCAAAAAAAATTCCTAGATGATGATAGCTTTATAAAAATAGAGGAGTTTAAAGGCTTCCTAAGATGGCACAAAATAGAGAAAATAAGATCCCAATTAACAGTTGATGGGAAAGAAACAATTACAAATGAAGCCCTAGTGGCTTTACAGAATTATGATCCTGAGAATGAGGACATTTCACCTGAGGATGCCAGGAAGATGGTGTTGGGAAGTGGAATATTATTGGTTGAGGGATGGGATTTGGCATTTGCCTTCATCATAGACCAAATCAGAAAGCAGCCAGATCTTAAAATGGCTAGTGAGGTCCAGGTAGGAGACATGATAAAAGGATTTGGGTATAGCCCAAAATCTCAGGCTTTTGCGATGTGGAGCCTCAGCCCAAAAGACCAGAAGCCCCAGTTAGTAAATATTCAAGAAAATATGGTGGGGAATCAAATGGTGTGGTCTGTACAAAATACAAGGGACTTAGAAATCTCCCAAATTATGACACACTGGGCTCAGCTGAATGAAGACAAGACCAAACAATTGTCTTAAAGGTATAGTAATTTGTTGGAAGAAACAAGTGCACTGTCTAAAGACAGAGATATGTGCCACATACAACTATACCAATGGGATCAGATGGTAAAGAAATTGATGGAGGAGTTAGAGACAAAGCCTGAGGTAGTATATGTACCTGCACAACCACTACCAATGCAAATTGAAGATAAGCCTAAATCAGAAGAGGTTGTGGAACAAAAGGTGGATGAAGAGAAAGGGAATGCAATTGCTTTGAGAGCATTGAAAGGCATACTACAACATAGAATTGAGATTTTAGAAGATAAAACTGATGTTGTATTCAATACATATAATAAGTTGCCAGCCTTGCATACGGAGGTAATGGGGTACCTCGCTATTCTAAACCCTTACTTTACTAAGTGGTCTGCTAGGGCAAATTTATTTGAAAATTTGTCATCTTTACAAGCCATAAGAGAAAATTTTCCTGAAATAGTAACTGAAGTGGGAGATGAGATCAAAAGAGTCAATATTGCTCTCTCATTATTCAAAGGAAAATTAAATCAGATAGAGGTTAAATTGAGCCTCTTTTCAAATGATTTTAATAATTTTATCCCTTCTTTAAGGGGAGATGATGACCAAGTAAAGGTTGTAGATGATTGGAAGAGTGAGTTTGACACCAAGATGCCTAGTGAAGAGGCATTTCTCTTGGGAGCAGATGTTGATATAGAGGGATTCAATATAATATTGGATGAAGCCTTCAAAGCAGAGATTGACATCAACAAGTTCCTACTTGATTTCAAAAATATCACTGATGCTAGATGGGACAGACAAAAGGTGCAAGTACAGAGTACTCAGGACTTCAAGTGGCCATCGGACGATGAAGTGAAAGCTTGGGAAGTGATGACTACACCCAAGAAAAAGAAGCCTGTAGTAGAAGAAGAAATCTTGGACGATGAGTAAGGTGAACACTTGGCACTGCACTATTCAAGACAAGAGGGACAGTTATTGTAAAAGGAGAATGTAGGTGAGTAGGCAAGCACAGCTATCTAGATTCAACATAAATACCACCAGCTACCATCTACAAATCTGATTGCAGTCGCCAGATTGAGAGAAGAGCAAAATATCTATTTCTATCTTTTTGCTCGGTCGCTCCATCGCTTCTTCTTTCTTGTAACTTTAGGGTTAGGTTTTCTTTGACCATCTGAAGCTTGTTGCATCCTTAAGGGATTCCAAGATGGTCAAAAACCTATATATAGCAAAAGAGTTGTAATGGTAAAGGTGTCTTTGATGTTGGAATTTTTTGGAGGAGAGAAAATATATTGTAGAATTCAGATGTTCTGAATTTCTGTCTATCTTTTGATGTTGCAAGATCTTTCATGTATGGAAGCTGGATCATATAAGTAAAATACTGTGCAATTTTACTCTCTTCAATTATTGTCTCTTTATTCTCTGTGTATGCTCTATGTTAAGTTTGCAAGGCATTCTGAAGCATTTTTTTTATTAGGTAACTATCTAATTGCTTGCAAGTTTCTTTTGAGGAAAGAACTAAGTTTTGTGAGTAGTTTCAGGGAGCATACTGCTTTGTTTAAAGATTTGATACAATAGTTTAGAGGTAACAAGATAATTTGTAAGGCAACTTATCTGAATTGCATGTGGGTTGTAAGGCAATTTACTATATTTTGTTTCTGTGAGGTATTAGTTTATTTGACTCTGTAGCCCAAAGGATAGGCACTGGTCCAGAAATTAATCTGATAACCTGTTATTGTCCAAGTTATTTCAAGGTATCAAAACCAAATTTAATCAAAATACTATTGTTACTAAAAGTAGATAAGTTGAACTCATTTAAGGACCTATGTCAGCAGGACAGTGTCCATTTTAGTGATTCCTTGGAGAGTGAATCATTAGGTTATCCCTCCTACAGTAAAAGGAAGAAGGATGAAAATCCTTGTATCACTGGTTCTTGTTATGCTTACTACCATGGTTTGTATGGTTATATCTTGCATCTGGTTATACTTGGTCATTTGCAAGGTAATTTATAAGTTGATTTGATAGAGATACATAGAAAATCAGTGTCCACACTATAACATACTATGTAGACAGCAATCATAAAAGGTAAAACCTGCCTGAGTATATGTGGAACTCAAAAATGAAGAAGGACCTTATCCAGTCCTTAGCAATTAGGCTTTTCTTATCTTTGAATCAGTATTAGAAAGCATGGTGTTCAAGTAGTCATTTCAAGCACTGTGGTTCATACAAGAAAAATCCCTAACATCCCCTACTAAGAGCTTGTTGTGGAGGGGGAATTGTTTGTGATGCAGCGGAAGATGGCATGGCTATATAACTAGCAGGATGTTGTTGCGCGGTTTGGATAAAAGGATTAGCAAACTGTTGTGGTGGTTGTACCATGAAGGGATTTACCCCCTGCATTTGTGATTATGGCTATTGTGTAGTTTGAAAAGTAGGTTGTGCAACTGTGAAGGGATTAATTGGTTGTTGTTGTGCTTGGGATGTGAATGGATTGGTGATTGGTTGCTGCACTTATTGTTGCTGCGATGATTGTTGGATGGATTTTTGCTATTGAATAGGTTGTTGTAGTTGTTGTTGGATGGGTGGCTGTTGCAGCTGTTGGATAGGTTTTTGTTGCTGCTGTTGGATAGGTTGGATGGGAATTTGGGGTACAATGAAGGGATTCATGGATGGCTACAATATGGGGGGATTTGGAGTAAACAATGTTTGGGATGGAGCTACTATTATTCATTGTGATTGTGTTGCTGGTGGAGTGAGAAAAGTGGACCCTTGTGGAAATAAGGGTTGGTTATAGGCATTGGTAGGTGGCATGCATGTGGTGAAGAAAGTCAGAAGAGGGATGGAGACTTGGGTACTTTGGTGTTGTGAGCTGATTGTAGTACTTTGAACAAGTTGAGGTGGGATGGTTAAAATAGTTGTTTGTGGTGTGCTAACTACTGGTGGTGGTGGAAATTTTGCAACGAATGTTGGGATTGCTTGCGAAAGAGGAACAGTCATGGCTTGTGGAGGTACTTGCATAGTGGTGGGGGGTATTTTTGGTGGTGCTAATGTGGCATCAAGAGGCAGAGCTCCCGAGGTAGGTGTAGGTGTTGTGTGTATGATGGAAGGTGGAATGGAGGGATGAACTACTTGTGTGAGAAGAGTTCCCACTTCTATGGCTCATTGAAATGGATCAGAAACTTCATTTCTAATGGGATAAGGATGTTCCCCTAGAGGTAACATAGGTCATGTAACAAGTGTGGGTATAATCCAAGGTGGAAGTTGAAGTCCTTGTTGTTAGATGTCCAAGAGTACCTAGTTGTGCTTATGTCCACTCATGGCGTTTACCATGTGCACAAGTGTTGGATGATTGATAAATGCTTCCACAACACTTAGAGTGGGAGTTTCATTAGTGTCTACCCAGATTTGTTTGATTTGATTAGTGGGTTGGGGTACATAAATAACCATGGTGTTGGTGTTATCAGTTATAGGATTGGATGAGCTAGTGGCAAGATTAGGATCCATGTTCTTCCTCTTCTTAAAGGCTCATGTGATAGGTGGCATGAAATGACTATGCTAAGGGAATATGAGATGCAAGATGTATGCAAGGATATATCTAAGAAACTAAGGATAATGATACTAGGATTAGGATGTGCTTAAGATGTTGGATGTGCTCCTATGGATTAAGGATGACTTGATGTATGCAAGGATCAAGGGTTGCTTTCCCTAGTGTAGGATCAAGTGGGTGTGATTATCTACCTAAGATAGACTTGTGGTCTTCGGCTAATGAGGTTCTTTGTTAATGCAAACCAACCTTTTGGTCAAGGTGATGAGGTTGCAAAAGACAAAAGGGATTATCCTAAAACAATTCTTAGTTTAAGGACTAATGAGGCTTGATTAAGATGTGGGTTTCTAGCAACTCTAAAAGAGGGTATGCAATACTAAGTGAGGTGCGTGATCAAGGATTTTTTGGATGATGATTAAGATGATGTTGGGTTGATTATCGATTGGTTTGATTAACACAAGATTATGCAAGGATGAGTTTTTGATGTGTTCCTAAAGGTGACAACCTAAGTGAGGTGCTAAGATGCACGCTAAATGAGCTTAAGAAGAGTAGGAACTTGTGTTTGTTGTGGTAAACCGACTAGTCATATTATTCAAATCCAACAAAGGCAGAGTTTAGATGATATTTGCCCATGAAATGAGCAACCTTGTTGTTATAGATTACTTTCTCAAATTGTTCTCGCTTATGGATTTCTTGCTTGACGGAATCAACAATGTGTTGATACTTGGTAGCCTCTTAGGTTGTGTTCTTTTTTTCTCTTTGCACGGGGGATAATGGAGTTTTCACTTTCTTGTGTTTTTTGAAATCACTCATGTCCTATAAGTAGATATTGATCTTGAATGAATAGTTTCAGGTTCTTAGGACATATCTCATAAAAGACCGAAATGTTTGTTTTGATAATCTGGCAAAAAGCTTGATCGTGTTCTAATTTTTCAATAGGATTGTTCTATGGCAAGAACCAATTTCAACATAATCAAAACCTGAAAAATAACAAGCATGTGTCTGAAAACAATCTGATAAGGGACAAAGCAACCTTGAAGGATACAAGCAAGTGACAAATTTGAAAGTTGGATATTCCTTTTGTGTTTTGGATTTGTCAATTTCTTCAAGCACTTCAAGCACAAAATCTACCTAAGGAAGTTGGCATAGCATAAAAATACTTGCTCGTAAGCTTAGGCACACACACAAGAGCTAATCAAAATATGGCCATCACCAAACACGCAATGGCTCCAGTCATGACATCGTATTATCTGGTTCCAAATGCTCAGGGTGGCATGAATGTACGAGTGATCTTGGGGAAGTTACTATCTTCCTTGCACAAGTATTATCACCTTTTGGGGGTGTTTCGGGTAGCTTCTAAGCCTAGAGTGTTTAGTATGGATCTATGTTTGATTATATCCTCTATGTCTGCACAAGCACAATTCAGGCGTATAGCCCCATAGAGCATCTTGACAAAAAGTGGTCACATAAACGTGATTGAGACTGTGAGGCCGCACTTAAGTTAGACGAGAGCCAAGTATAAGCTCAAATGCCAACCGACTCCCAAGGCTTTAACCCCAAAGATTAAATTTGATTAACCTGAGTTAGAGTGGTGTGGCTTACACCTTGTTCTCATGTGGGTCATTCCCGGGAGATTTTTTCCTCAACCAGCAGGCCCAATCTAAAGGATTAACTTGAAAATAAATGGGATTGGTGACAAGAAGGGTCTAGATTTTTTATTTTCCCACAAGGGGAAAAGAGCATAATCTCCTATCCAATGTCATTTTCTCCACAAACACACAAGACAAGTTGTTGTTTTCCAAAGATCTATTTTTTTAACACTAAGTAAGTGTGTCTAGGTTTTTGATCTTCTCAATAGAGAAGAGAGCATAATCCCCTAACACTCACTCAGGATTAATCAAAAAAATATAACTAATTAAACTAAGTGCCTAGAAAATATCTATGCAAGTATGGTCATTTGATTGATGTAGATTCGAGGCAACCTTCAAGACAAACGTGAGTAGTTTCAGTTTAGCATCTTTGACAAGCGGTGCTGCAAACAACTAGTTAGTAGTTTGAAGAATAATCTTTGGCAAGCAGTAGCACAAAGACCACTCAAAAACTTGTTAGCAAACACAAAACAAAATTCTACCCAAGTGCAAATGCTGGTTAAGGGTGCAAACACTGATTCTATATTCTGGTTTAAAAAATGAGAGTGATAATGAAATAACCAGAAAATAGAGAAAGTCTTTATACCAAACACAGACGTTGATTCACAGAGTGTAGACATTGATTCTACACAGATGTTGATTCTTTTGTCACAGACACTAGTTCATGAACCAACATTTTCACAGATGTTGATTTACCAGCAAACACAAAACACAACAAAAAGTGACACAACAAGTTATGTTTTCTTCTTAATTAGCTTCCAAATGTTTCCAAAAACCTATGTTGAAACTAATTAACCCCTTAAAAACTGTTATTTATTCATGATTTATCAAGGAAAAGTGTTCCTTTTAGTGAAATTTTTCCATTATGACTGCTTGTAAAACTAACTTCTGCTAAAAAATAGAATGATCAAGTACTCAAAAGCAGTAGGAAATACAATTAAACTTGATAAATGAACAACAGGGTTAGTAAAGTCTCAAAATTTTAATTCCAGGCGGAGACATCGATTCAGATTGCAGACATTGGTTTGTGGAGATGCCGAACGGCGGTTCAAGGAGAACCGACGCTTTCACAGACGCCTCTGTGTGTAAATCAGAAATGTTGATCCACATTTTTTATGAAATTTGGAAGAATTAGACAAGAAGTAAGAAGTTATAGGGACGTGGGTCCTATAGGGCATGCCAGAATGTGTATATGGAATCCTTCAACCTATTGGGAGAAAGCTCAAACATGCAAACATTAGCGGGTTAGCACATGAATCATTTCAAGAAAACAAGTAAGAGATCAAGCAAGCAACAAGGACACCAAATTGTAGGATTTGAGATATACAAATCCACAGAATGCCAAGAATACCTACATGCAAATGACTTATTACAGGAGAGAAGCAGAAAGAAGCAAAAGGCAGAACTCAGAAATTACTCAAAAATGAGAGCAAAATTATGATCATCTAAGTTAATTGAAAAAAATATTTACAAGGTTCAACCTATAAAGGTGAACAAAACCCTAAATCCTAAAAAAGCTAGGTTGCACATTATAATTAATAAAGATATTAATTATAATGCACCTACGAGATAGCTTAAGAAAACAGAGTAATAAATAACTTAATTAATTAAACTGAAGTGATTTAATTAATAAGTGTAAAATATAATTATTCTAACACAAATAACATCAGATTAAGCTAAAAATGAGTAAACAAAGCACCCTACACTACTCATTTTGATTTTATTATTTATATTAGATGTGAATGTGCTCTCTCAAACACACAAGTACTATGGATCCCAATGCAGATATGCAAGAGTATGAGAACAAGAAGAAAGATTCAAGAGCTAGTATGAAGAACTAGTCTCAAACCTTCTTCAAAATGATAATCTAAACTTATGAAAGTAAGGATGATATGAAAGTCCTATAAAGAAACTAATATTCATTCACCAAATTTAGAACCTAGCATGTGATTTCTAGAGTGATTTAAACATGAGAAACATGAAACTAGAAACACTAACATTAGCATGAAAAACAACTATAAATCTCTAAAACAATTCTAGCATGATAACAATGCAAATTGAGAGATGAAAATATGAGAGGAGAAGGCCTCTATTTATAGAGTTTTTGGAGAGAGGAAGAGGCTTGGATGAAGTGGCACCTATGTGGCATCC
>MU228480.1:202598-219146 GCA_018584345.1 Thuja plicata
GCTTTGAAAAGATGGCCAATTTTGAGTCAAAATTGGCATTAATATAATATTTCAAAGGAGGGGACAAAGTTGTAAGAGAGCATTTAAGAGGAATGGGTGCCCATTTTGGAGAGAAATTCCCCATGTGGGTGAGCATTCTATTAGCCTTAAAAAGGTTAGTAATCACCCTATAAATATGGTTAGAGGACAGTTAGGTGTGGAAGCATGCTTAGGAAATGAGGTGATGGGAGTAGGATAGGAATAGGGTAGGCTATAGGGTAGGATTAATAGGTTCATAGCTAGGTTTTAGATTTAATTCAAATTAGATTTGAATAAATCATGCTTTAGAAGAATTAGGAATATGGAGGATATAATAAATATAAATTTATTATAAGGGGATTTTATGGAGGCAAATATATTTAAATAAAATACATTAGAATAGTATTTAAACTATTGATAAATGAAACTATTTAATTGATTAAATTAAATAGTTAGAGAAAATAGGGAAAATAATATTAATATTAATATTAATATTTTTGGACGTCTACACCAAGTATTGTTTTTCTTTATTTGTTCAAATTATTCTTCCATAGCTTTAGTCCAAGATTCATCTCTACATGCTTCATTAGTAATCTTCGGCTCAACTTGAGAAATCAAACAAATTTCATCTCTAACTCTAGATCTAGTCATCATGCCTTTATTTGCATCACCTATAATTTGATCTTTAGGATGGTTCTTCTTAACATACCTCAGAGTCTTTGGAGTCTTAGTAACTTTAGTCACTTCTTCAATTTCATTTTCAATCATCAAAGGTTCTTCAAGTTTAGCAGTGACCTCTTTCATCTCTGTAATCTGACCACAATCATACATTCTTTCCTGAATGTGAAACTTTTCATCTATCCTCACATTGGTGCTTTCAATCAACTTCCTCAATCTCAGATTGAAACATTTATATGCTTTACTCTTAGTATAATAACCAAGAAAAATTCCTTCATCACTTCTAGCATCAAACTTCTCTATCTCATCATCTCTTCTGATATAATATTTACTTCTAAATATTCTGAAATATTTTATAGTAGGTGTATTATCAAACTATAATTCATAAGGAGTCTTACTTGGACCTTCTCTGATCTGAATTTTCTTCAAGGTGTACATAGCAGTGCCAACTGCTTCTCTCCAATGAACATGTGACACATTTCCTTCTAGAAACATAGTCCTTGCAACATCTAATATAGTTTTGTTTATTCGCTCTGCTGTCCCATTCTGTTGTCAAGTTTTTGGAGCTGATTTATATCTGTATATTCCATGTTCTTCACATTATGTATTAAATAAATATGATGTAAACTCTTAACCTCTGTCTGATCTCAAACATTTTATCATCAAACCAGATTCATTCTCAACTTTTTCTTTAAATAACTTGAATTTGTCAAATGCTTCATATTTTTCTCACAAATATGTAACCCACATCATTCTAGAAAATCCATCAAAAAAAAGTATAAAGTACCTTTCACCATAATATAATCTTGTTCTTGTAGGATCACACAAATCTGTATGCACCAGATCCAACTTACCTTTTGTTGAATAAGATTTGCTTTTAAAACTGCATCTTATCTGCTTCCCCATAACACACTCTCTATACATAGTGTTTGATGGCTTTACAATATTTGGTAGATCTCTTATAGCATTATTTATACTTGCCTTCACAATGTTACCAAAGTTAACATGACAAAATCTTCTATGACACAGCCAACTGTCATCAACCTTCACAATAAAACAAGTAGCTTCAAATGTATTCAATTCAAATACATTACCTCTAGATTTAGTAAGAGATGTGATCAAATCTCCTGATTTACTTCTGATAGAGAATTTCCTATTAATAAATTTCAACTGATAACCATGGTCCCCCTAACTGTCCAACACTCAACAGATTATGCTTAAGTCCATCAACAAGTAATACATTGTGAGTATTTGTCTTTCCATCTAGATAAATAGATCCTACTCTAATGATAAGTCTAGGAGTATTGTCACCAAATCTAACAACACCACCATCATATCTTTTCAAACTCACAAAATTATTTTTATCTCCAATCATATGATGTGAACAACCATTGTCTATAATCCATTTAGATTTCTTTTCAACATGAGATACTAAGGCTTTTTCTTCATGTATAGGTTCATTTTATATTCAGGTGTCAAAGATTTGAGTATCTTTGCAATCAATTCTTCCTCACTGTAAATACCTCCAAAGTTTTTAATGCCAGTAACCACTTCATTAATTCTCTATCCATATACCCTAATGTTCTCATCTTCTCTCATCTTCAGTAATTCCATTATTTTTTCCATTTTTGTAGCTTTTCCTATTTTGTAAACTTATCTCCTTCATACAATGCCTCCAATCTTGTCCAGATCTCATGTGCAGAATCCAAGTCTTTTACTTTTTGAATTCACCTTTAGAAAGTGTGTTGATCAATGATTCCCTTGTAACCATATTACATGAAAATATTTTATTTTCATCTTCAGTAGGCTTCTATAGTTCTTCCTCAGTCGCTATATTTTCATTCTTCTTTGTGATCATCTAGTAGTCAAGTCCCAAACACAGCAAATGTGTTCTCATCTTGTTCTACCAACTGTCAAAGTTTTTAGGATCAAATTTTGGACTATCCTTCCTATAGTAAGACATCTTCAGGATCACCTCAAGCTATTAAGCTTTCTCTCTAAGGACCAGTAGCTCTGATACCAATTTTTAGGAATAACAGTTCACAAGAAAACTAAGAGGGGGGTTAATTAGTTGTGATATAGATTATAAAACTTTAAACTTCATAAACCAAAACTGCAATCCAAATGATAACATAGTGAATGCCAACACAATAGCACAATACTTGTTATCAAGGAAACCTTGTTAAAGGTAAAACCCTAGTGGGAATTAGCACCCACAAATAATATACTGAGAATATAGTATCCTTGTTAAAAGATGTATCCCTGTTAGGAGCTTGTTACAACATTACAGTACACAGTCCTTGTTAGGAGACAGACCATGTTAGGAGTCAAGAAAAATTAGTAGGCTCACTGCCTAGGCACACTTCCCAAAGAATTTTAAAGCCACCCTCAAGGATTCATAATCTGAACAAGTGTATATAGGAAATATACAATCCAGTGAATTGTCTGATAGTAAATATCTTTGCTTGGTCAGTTCCAATGAAGTACTCTTATCACAAACTCTTCTCTACATCCAGCAGTACAACAAGCCTCGCAGCTTTCACTTCTCTTCTACTACCACTATCACATTGACATATTTCCAAAAGAATAGATCTCTCATATATACCCTCTTACAATAATTCCTTAGGTCAGCCAGTTAAGATTTCCTAATACATAAATAATTAATTAGGTTGGCCAATTAGGCTTTCCCAATATACAAATAATTATATAACCCCTTGCTAAGATACACATGGTACCTATAACAAGTAAACATCAAATACAATCCATCAGTTATACTCCCAGACCTACAATCCATGCTCATAATTCATATTACATACTACATGTCTAAAGTCGACCACCAAATAGGTCTCCTTCATAATACACGCCACAGCTGACATCATTAGAATTCTCAAGTCAATCGAACACAACCCAATATTCCAAAATATGTCTTATGTACTCTAGTAAGCTCGCTTCATCTGAAATATCTTTGCCAGTAAGATATACCCAAAACACAGAGACCTTCTCTCTCAAGCATCACAGTTATAGTCCAAAAACTAGTCTTCACTCACTAAATCAATTGTAACATCTGCAATATACAACATATAGCCAAGAAACCTTAGGGATAAGGTCAACACACATCCTTCTTCATATAAGAAAATTTTATCTTTCTGAAACATTTGTACAGTGTCCGTACACTTTTGCCAGTCAAGTAACCAGTCTATCTTCTTCCACAGAAACATATGTTGACATCAATGAAAAATAATGAATATCAACAACATGAATAGTATCCAAATCTGATATCATCCAATAGCTACACCCTATAATCATTGGGAAAATACTTTGCCTTCATCTTATCCATCATAGTGTACCAATATGTGATCTTGGGCTTCCCATTCTTCCATCTTTCTGCTTGAACAAAATCCCACCATAGTAGAGTGTGTCCCCTCAACTTTGACTTTGAAATCTTCAAATTCTTTCATTCCTCAACATCTTCACATTCAAATAAATTCTCAATGGAACTGAACCAATCTATCAACTCCTCATCATCTGTCTTTCCTCCATACGTAGGCAAATATGCTCTTTCCCTTGTATCTCCACTCTGTATGGCTTTTGCAAACCTAGCCATCCTTAGATCTTCAGAATCTAATTGTTCTTCCTTCTGGGGTACTTCTTCTACTACTTCAACTTCTACTTCCTCATCCTGTCTTCTGCTTCTATCCCTTTTCTCTAATGCCAAGATTCTATCCATCATGGTTTCCATCATCTTATCCTTCTCATTATTATCCTTCTCCTTTTGTTCCAATTTTGCTTTCAACTTCCTATTATCTGCCAACTACTATTTGACTATCCTTTCCAACTCCATTTTTTTCATCATTTTTGGTAACTCTTCTTCTCCTTTAGACAATGTTCCTCTTCTCCTTTACAAGTTGGATCAACTCAAGTGCTTCTTCTCAAAGGATACTTCAACTCTAAGGGATAAATAAGGATCCAAATCAACAAGGTTCTCAAGGCCACACTCACAACCTTTCCACAAGACCCTACCTATGCTTGGATACCACTTGGTGCAGAGGTAAGGGTGGTGGACTAATAAACAAAAAATGAATGGTTATTTTCATATGACTTTAGGCACTTCTCCTAGGCTTCAACCCCATAAATGACTCAAATGGAGATACACACCCAACCAATGACTCAATTAAGTACTTACAACTTGTTTATGCAATATTTCAATGGATTTAATCAAGTATTTTGCTTGGTTCAACACCCAACTCTTCAATTTCCACAAACTGTCCTAGAGGCCTAATTGTCCAATCTAGTAGCCCTGCAATGACCTTCACAATCTCCTAACTCCAACTTTTCCCAAAACCTCCAAGGAACAAATCACTGATTCAGATACCCTCTATTTAGTACTTCAACATACCAAAGGATTGACTATTTATGTTTTGGACCAACCTATAGATCTCAAACTATCATCCTATATAAATTCTTGAAATTTGATGGATTAACAAAGCAACTACTAGTTCTCTACATCTCCCAAGACCCCAACTCTTGGAAATTACTTTATTATTCTTCCAATACTCCAAATCCCAAAGGAATTAGACTCATACTTTCTCAAACCCCAAAAGCCCCAAATTCACCCCTTCAAACCCTCCATACTAGGGCTTTCTCAATGTCTTTTCTCCCAACACTCCTAGTCTTAACCAACACTTGATTCATCAATAAAACATCATTCCAATACAACCCATATCGTTGGGTATACCCCTTACATACGCCAAGATGCTACTACAATACATTAGTCACCATTTTCATTGAGTTTCTCATGGTGATCACCCACACTTTTCACTATCCCTACATTATTAAGGTTAAAATGATATTTTACATGTTATATTAGTTACATCCCATGAATTTTGGGCCCTAATAGTTCATGGGATGGTCATGCTCTATAATAAAATCAAGACTGTTACTAAGAAGACACCAAAATTGTGAAGATTTAACAACACCAGACATACAGACCTTCAATACAATTTATGAATCATCACAAAATGATAGAAATGGGTAGGAAATATATTCAATACATTTATACAACTCTTCAAATGATCAAATATTTCAAGAATGCCAAAAGACAATACCAAAGTTGTAGAAAATATAAACTTTTATTGCATCTCTGTTAACAGACCGTACACTCTAGGTCTCTCTCCATACAATACAATCTTCTAATGTTTTATAACTTGTTTCCCAAACCATTACAACCATATTTTAGTATTTATGTTGATTCAGAATACCAAAATACTTCTTGAATGGAATTCCCACTAAAAGACAAAGTGACCGTTACATTTGAAAATATGAATCTTTATACTTGAAAGTGACTAAAAACTAATTAAAACTTAGAAAATATGAACTCCTAATTTCCTCCAACACCTTGGAGACTTATTCTAATCACTCCTAACCCCTAAGAAATCCCTTTACTCCCTTGGACACTATTGGTCCACTTACAATGCATTATTAGTCCTTTAGGCCATAATTACAATCATATGCTATTGAAAGCCATTATAGGCTTTAAGACTTTCCAATTGATTGTCCATGATGTTAGGACTTCTCTCTAATCCACTAGTGTGTTCATGAAAGTTTTTTCTTCTTTAAATTACCTTGGTGTCTTGATTGAGTGTCCTTGGTGCCCTACACCAAAGGGTACTTCCTTCATTAAGTGCCTAAATTAGCCCTTCCAAGCCAAAGTAAGGGTTCCTAAGTTAGAGGAGTTGTCCAAGGTTTCAATAATTTTCCTTTTGGTAAAATTCCTTCCCCAAATAATACTCTTTGATTGTATAATTAATTTTCAAGGACCTTTTGGATATTTGGAAGTAAAACTAGAAAATGTGTTCTATACGGATGAATTTTTCATGTATTCTAATATTTTTTGCAATTGTATGGATCTATATGGATGAATGAGGGATTGAGACCAATTAGAGAAGTTGAGGATTGGAAATATCTTTCATTTGCAACTAGTTTTGGCTCTCAAGGAGTTTTTTTGAGCAAGTTATCTATTTTTCTCTCAGCATGGGTGGAGTAATTTGGGGTGGAATCAAGGCTTGAGGTGGAATCAAGGCTTGAGGGATTGGATTTGGAAGTTTCTAAACCTATCCTAACCATGTGTATAGGTGAGAGGATTCTGGACTATAGAATCATAGTACTTCCTTTGTAAATGTTCCCAATTAGGTCTAGTAGGCCTAGCGAGGAATTAAGGCTACACCAATGGAGATGACATTGATATCTTCATGATGCATAAGGTTTAAGGATATAGGTTTTACACTGGAAATCATTCTTAAATGCATTTTTAAGGACTCCAAATGCTTCATTATTTCTCATCAAAAATGAAAAGGGGGTTCTGCAATCCTTGTTTGCCCCAAAGAGTGGTTTGGATTATCTTTAGTGTTAAGGGTAAGGAAGTTTGTATATGTAATGTCTATGCTACAAATGACCACCATGATAGAACTACAAATGACCACTGACTTAGTACTACATTTTTTGATACTATTTGGGATTCATAGGTGAATGATTGAACACACATTTGCACAAACAAACCATAATATTTAAATCAAATACTTTACTACTTTGAACACATTCAACAATACCTTATATTTTATTGTACAAGAATTTAGAAGACATCTTATCTAACACATTAAATAAATCCTTAAGAATGTTTTGTCAAATATTTGCATTCTTGTGTGTATTTCATCATTATACAAGTTTTACTATACACACCACCTTTCATACAAAATTATTGTATATCATTGATACAACATATTATGAATAAATATATAAATGTTATCAAAAGTTTGAGATATAGAAATTCTCAAAATCTTAGATACACAACTATATATCAAAATTTTAAGTGTCATTTCTGCTCCTAAAGTGTATAAGTTTAACACATGGTACTCGATGACATCTACATTCCAATCCCAGTATTTGGAAGGCACAAGAAAAAAATAAGTTTATAGGTTGACAAAAATATTATGAATGTATAAGTAACTAAACAAACCAAAGAACATGACTAGCCAATGCATAGTGAATTTTACCATCATAAAATATCTAGGCTAATCAAATGCACACCTCAATCTTCTATATCTATCATATATGTATCCAACTGCACTTACAATCCACATACAAAACCAAGTTTATTGGCTCAAACAAATAAAGAAAAAAACTACAATGAATGGATTGAACGTAACCCTAATGAACATGGAAAACCTTACAGTGAGTTTCTCTTACCTACTAAAGTGTGTCTGAAGGGTCATCTCTTTGTTTGATGGTATTCAATATTGCTTCATAATCAGCGGTACTAGTAGTCCAAATTTCCTTTGTCTTTATTTTTCCTTGATGTATCAACAACTTAACATTGGCTACTATAACAAGGTGTGAATACATGAGAATGGTTTTGTGCTTTTCATAGTCTTCAAATGCAAGAATGCCATTATTTCTTATCATGTATGTGCGCAACCATGTTCTTGCAACAAAATTTGATCCTGTTGGATATGTGAACATATCATCATCTATCATTGGTTGTGCAAGTTTATGCTTTCCTTGTACACAACATGTTAACTATTAATTCAATATCTCATCATTCCCATGTGGTGCAACCAATGCAAAAACATGTCCTGGCTGTAGAAGATCTAAAATATGGTCATAGTCAAGTGAACAATCCATGTCATCATTTATTATAGATATTGTGATAGATAAAGGAGTTAGATAATGTGGATCCCACATATCAACCCACTCACTTGACTCACACTGATCCCAATCACAGTGAAGACACCTTGGACAAAAACAAGCCAACTCTCGAATCCAAATGGTCCATGTACTAGCATCTGAGCTTCAAAATGAATGCATTTTTGAAAAATCTTTCACGGTTTGACAATCCAACCTATCTCCAATCATGACCAACTCAACCAACCATAAGAATCTGCACACTGCTGAATCAAGAGTCCCCCCTGTGACAATGTTGAAGTACATCAATCAACAATAGAATGAGCATCAAGGAGTTCTGCACTTGAAATCCTCAATTTCTCCTTAACTAGAGCTCTCTTTACACATGCACCTACTCCATCATGCTCCCCTTTTCCATGACCAGCCTCAAAAAATCTCCAAATATGAAGTACACCTCTCTCTACTTCAATTCTACATAACCAATAGAACATACAAGCATTTATTAATTGACCCATACAATTAGCTAACCAAATGAGATGTATATCCATAGAAATATCATTTTCCTGCACCCATTCAAAATATTTCTCAAAGAAATATTTGACATACTCATGAGAGTGAGATCTATCATCGCTCATATAAAAATGGTATTCTTTGATTATCTTCCGGTCATCTTTTGTAATATCAGGGGAATTTCTATATGTTATGTGCACAAAAATAGCAACTTGGATAGAATTGTAATAGTGAGCTTGCAACTCATTTTGGGGCTGCAATGTATATTTCTCTACAAACTCAATGACCGATATAATAGTGCCAATCAGGAAAGCATCCTTACAAATCTTAAATTGTTGATCCAACCACTGAGACTTGTGACTATGCCTTGCATACTTGTAAAAAAAATTCTTCATGAAATCTGAAATAAAAACAGCTACATTGCATTCTTTTGTAACCAACTCACATCTCGAGCCTTCACCTCCACTTTTCAATGTATATTTCATGGTTTCATATACCTTTTTTTGGACAATTGTATTTCCAAAATTGTGTTCATAGCCCTCATGAAAACATGAAACAAACTTCACTAGCCCACCATACTCTAAGCACTTGTCATTTAGGAAATCTTGTCTATACAAGAAACATCCATCATCTCTAGGACATTAAAAACTAATCTAGAAATTCTCTTGATGATTTTTGAAGTGCACTTTCACCACACTCCTCCAACATTTCACTAGTATGAAAATTAAAATAAATGGATCATTACAATTCATGATGCATTGAAAACTCCACATGATATTTGCAACAACAAGTATTTCAAATCGTAAGAGGTACACAAAAAAAATGCTTGAATGCTTCAAAATCTCTTTGTGATATTTGCAATGTTGGATGTGTCTCACAAAATTGTTTGAACAACATTGTTTCACTCACCTCCAAATAATTTTTTGGATGCGGGGTGTGGTCTTGAATACCAATTATCAACTTCAAGATATCCTTCACATTTGGTGACACTCTTGAGTTAGATTGCCAAAATAGTTGAATTCGATCCTTCACACAATCAGTAAGCTTCTTATGACAATGTGGAAGTCTCCCACCATAAGCCCATGTATCATTTTGAAGAGGATCATCAAGTCTTTCTCTTCTTACAAGTGCTCTATCCAAATTTTTATGATTTAGGTTCAAGTAAACACAAGTTTGTCTCATCAAATGATGACTTACTAAGGAGGTTATAATAACCCTCCTAGCGGCTCTCTTGTCTTTTTCCTTGGTAGTATTCCCAATGGAATTGAGAGAACTAAAAATATTTCTCACAATAACAACATTCCTCTCCTTTTTCTTGTTCACACTAATCTTCAATTTGACTAGTATAGGTCTCATCTTCTGCATCTTTAACAACTGTACAAACATTTGACATTGTTCAACCAATGTCTTGTGGCTAAAAACTTGATCAAAAAGTTTTGAAAGCCACAACCGAATGATTCTTTCTGATCTCTTGCCATCAAAATTACTCATTATGTTCTCATCAATTTCAACTAATGATTTTGATGTTCTTGAAGGTCTCAAATTTGAAGTTTGTCTTTCTTCCTCCCAAGGGACAACATTTCTCATATAATTTGGAGATGTGTAACATTGATTTGGTTCTTTTCCACCATTATCATTGTCAATTCATTCATTTTCAATCAATATCATTGTTCCATTGTCTACATCTACATGCTCATTTTCAAAACCTATATTTTCATCTTCAATCCCTACATTCTCATTTTCAATATCATTGTCATAAATCATTTCAAATTCATGTTGTTCACTTGAAACCGCATTTAAGGGTGGGTCTATTCCCATATCTTCATTAATATTTAACATACCTTGTCTCTTGTTATGATGGGCAACCCTATCCATTTCTCTAAATACTTAAATCTCTGTATTTGTGAGCTTCCTCTTCCATTTATGCTTTCAACGACTACTACTCCCTATGGTGAGACCAAAAAGGTGATGCAAAAACCTTTGATAATATAGAGATTCCAACAAAAAGTGTGAAAACATGTTTTTTTGTCTTTCACAATAGATTTCTCGTGATATTCTCTGCAAAAAACATGCTTCTTAGACTGAGGGACCCAGAGAATCAATTTTTTCTTTTGGATACCAGTGAAGCATATCAGATATCAAATAATATCAAATATCCAATAATATTGGAAATTTGATATTATCAAATATCTGATATCTCCCGCCCAAATTTGGCTTGAACCTTTTCATTTTCATCCTATTTTGAATGTTTATTTTACTTTTTGTTACTATTATAAATTTTACTTTTATAATATTAATATTATATTTTCATACTATTAATATTATATTTTCATACTATTAATATTATATTTTCAAAATATTAATATTATATTTTAACAATATTAATATTATATTTATATCAATAATATATTTATATTATTATTATATTTATATTAAT
This sequence comes from Thuja plicata, assembly GCA_018584345.1. NCBI lineage: Eukaryota > Viridiplantae > Streptophyta > Pinopsida > Cupressales > Cupressaceae > Thuja > Thuja plicata. The sequence continues at coordinate 213,919 of MU228480.1, forward strand.
ACCTCTCTCTCTCTCTCTCTCTCCCCTACTTGGTGCAGGAGCACCTCCCAACACTCTTCAAAGAAAATATCCTTCACAGGTCTTCAGAAGATTGACCCAAGGGCCTTCATGCCTAAGGGTCAAATAAATCATCTTAGAAGTTGTCAATAAGGCAACTTGTAAGACGTAGTCACCCTTGGTGTCTTTATAAACCTTGGGCTTTGACTATGGTCAAATGGCATAGTTTTGTGTTTAGGTTAGTCTAGGTGTTTCCTTGGGCTATTTTATTATGTTTTATGTCTATAATGATCCTTGGGATCTTAGACTTAGGCCTTATTAAGGAAACATTGCAATTTTGCAAGAAATGCAAAAAGTTGCACATTACAAGAAATGTTGTTAAGAGAATTTTTGCAAAAGTTGCTAAACATGTTGTAAATGGATCCCAATGGTCACAACCTTCAAAAATTATTTGGACTCATTGGGAAATGTCTTCAAGAATCCCTTTGAGGTGGGTGGAAGACATTTGATGTACTTTTGTTTTGCAAATGAATAAAATTCCTTGTTTTCCCTATACTCTAGACTATAAATAGTATGTGTACAAATTTGAAGAAGGAGAGTGAATGATATGAAGTATGTGATGAACTATAAATAATATGCAATTGGTTTGAGTCCATAAGGAGACCAAATTCAAAAGTTATAGACAAATCTTTCTCGGGTGCACAGAAACCTTTCCAAGAAGCATTTTTCAAAGATCATGCCCTAACTTTCTTTCCCTCTGTGGGAATCCCTTTCCCCTCAAGTTAATGAAACTAGGGTCAATTTAATTTATATTTCTAGAAGCTTGGAGAGGGGATATGAGTTTTCTATTTTTACTTGCAAGCCCTAGCCCAAGCATCTCTATGTGCTTGGTGCAGTTCAGAGAAGAATGAAGTAGCCATGGCACTTCGGGGGTGGAAAAATTAAATCTAATGGTGGATTGTGGTCTCTTAGGGGTATCTTGCAACATTCCAATTTGTGTCTTATTTGGGGATTTCAACTAGTGAAAACTTCTAGAAGAAATCAATTGAATTAGGTCTAATTAGGCCTACTACAACAGTAAGTATTTGGTAACTTCCTTTCTATTTGGAAGCCCATGCTTTTGGGGTTTGATATAAATAATTAAAGGGTGTCTGGATCGAATCTTTTTTTGGTAGATGCTTTGGGAATTTTTCAAACTAAGTCCTAAAAACTCCCTCCTTAGGGCTACAAGCCAAGAAGGCCTAAAAGTCAAAGTTGTTGTCTAAATTCAAACATTCTAAGGGTTTGTAAACCACTCCTATTATAGACCTTTGATTAGTGTGGAACCTCTTTATCCCCATTCAATATATAGGTTCCTATTTTGAGACAAAGTCAATTAGAAGGCATTTCTACTAAGAAGACATAGAATCCTCTAGGAGGATAGTGAGTTTATAGTTATTGCAGGATCTTGTCAAAGGTGTAGAGAACTCTTTCAAGCTAGTTTGGGTGTAAATAAGACACCTAAGGTCACACCACTTCATAGTTTCCTAATTATGGGAGATCTTTGCATCTCTATCTCTCTCTCTCTCTCTCTCTCTCTCTCTCTCTCTCTCTCTCTCTCTCTCTCTGTGTGTGTGTGTGTGTGTGTGTGTGTTTTGGATCCACTTGCATTTTCAAGGATCTCTAAATAACTCTTACAAGTCTTGTGATGCTTTATTCCAATGGGATAATTAGTTTGAGCTTTAAGTTGATTTAGGTATGGTTGATTCTCTAGCTGAGTCTTAGCTTTGATTTTAGTAGATTCGTGATCATATTTTTCTAGGTTGATAGGTTAGAGTCCAAATCAAGTGTCTTCGAGTGGCAAAAAAGACAAAAAAGTTGCAAAAAGACAAAAGTTGCAAAATGTTACAAAAATGTTGCTCAACAACTTCCAAATGTTGCTTGAGAGTTACAAGATGGAAGAAAAATAGTCATAAAGGGATTTGGATCAATCTAACTTCACTTATGAAGTGTATTTAAGTTGTTACTTAGAACCCAAGAGGTTAGAAGTTCCTTTTTGGTATTCTGATGCAAGATGAATGGAAGATGAAGAGTTTTTTTGAGATTTATTGACTGGTATGCCCATGTCTGGTGTTTTCATTGCAAAATAAGTGAATTTTTTGAAGCTTCTTTGTGTTACCTTAATTTTTCAATTAGTTTAGGATTGATTAGTTTAGAGTGGAATTTTTTTTGAGTTCATTTTCTAAAACTAGTCTAGGAAGAGGCCTATTAGGAGCTCGTTTCACAAATGAAGCCCTAACTTGCATTTGAACTAGTGAAATTTCTCACCCTTCTAAAAAAAGTGAAGTTAGGAGGATTTATTTATGGATTCCTAAACCTCATAGTGTGGCTCAAAGGGCAAGGCATTCATGCATCAAGCCTAGGCTAAATATCTCAATGTATTCAGCCAAGAATGAATGTGATAATGTTGTTATGTTGAAGAATTAAATTTTTTGTTTGAACTGATAGTGGATTTGAGTTTTTTGGAGTTTTTGAAACCCTACACCAATCTCAGGCACCCATTTCCTAGCACTTACTTTGATATCTAAGCCTAATTTGGCCAATTAGGTCTGTGAACTTTGTAAGAGTTAGGTGTTGCAGGAGTGGAGTTGGAATCCAAGGCTTTGGGTATCATCATAGCTTCCAAAAGGGTGTTTAGATCAAACATTATTTTTCTTAGATGTGGTCAGTAGGAAAATTTGTGGTCTAAAAACCACCTGGATAAACCTACAAGGAATTCTAGGACAGTTAGGGTTTAACATATTGTGGAATTCGGAGGATCAGTTTGAGGGTTGATTCCCTATCCTTACATCATAAGTAAGGTGTCCCAATAATTATTTTGGTTGTGTGAAGCCACTGGTGAAGGTTTCTAAATTTTGACTTAGAAAAGGGATAGTGTCCCTAAATCATAATACTACAGGGTATTGGTTGGGGCATTGCTCACCTTGCAGGAGTTGGAGAAGCATTAAATCACCTTTGGGGGGTAGAATAAATTGTGTCCAAAATTACTAAGGACTCATAATTTGGCTAAGTTGCATTTGGAGTGTGACAAGAGAGAAAGACCCATCACTTACCTTCTTTTAGTGTGCTCTACATTAGGTGGTATCAGAGCCTAGAAAGATCTTGGGAACAACAATGGAATATCAATTTGATGACAAGGAAGAGGAGGAGATACCTTTGAGGATTACAAATGTGGAGCTAGCGAAGATTGTGAGGGAACAAGTAGCTAAGATCAATAAGATGGAAGCATAGATTGCAAAGTTGAAAATCTCACAGACCAGTAGAACTACTAAGGAGGATACTGAATCAGACCAAGAAGAAGAGAGTCCTGAGATTGAAAGGGTAGGAGTATTAGAAGAACAAAGACTTCTAGATGCATTGGAAAGAGTGAGGAGAGATAAGAAACTAGATTTACCAATGTTTATGGGAAAGATGGACCCTGAGAAGTGTATGGATTGGGTAGAAGCCCTGGAAAACTATTTTGAATGTGAAGACATTCTTGCTCAACAGAGAACTGAAATTGCCTTGTCTAAGATGAAGGGACCAGCACTAAGTTGGTGGAGTTTCTTACAAAGAGAAAGAGTGGAAAAAGAGATGATTTTGAGGTAACTCTGCATAAGAAGTTACAAAATTTGAAGAAAAAAGATCTTGATGTAGGATCTTACAATGATGAATTTCACAAAATCACTAAGAAAGCAAAGATCCCTAAAAATTAAAAGAAAAATCTTTCTAGGTATTTGAATGGACTTAAATATAGTATCCAAGATGAGCTAATTTTATTTTTCCCACAGTCTGTACACCAGTGTTATCAAATGGCAATGAAGATTGAAGAAAAATAGAAAAGGAGACGGGAACAAAATAATTTTAGAGGAAGAGGTAATGGTTTCAGGGGAGGTAGAGGAATATTCCAAGGAAGAGGTTCATCACCAAGACCATAGGAAGAATCACATCACCAAGAGCCTGACAGAGATCAGAGTCATAGAGGCAATTTCAGAGGGGATAGAGGAAAAAATAGAGGAAGATCAAGAGGTAGAAACACTAATGTGTTCACTGGTAAGTGTTTCTCCTGCAATCAGCTTGGTCACCAATATTTCAGATGCCCAATCAAGGAAAGTACAAGTTTCAACACATCAGGAGGAGATAGGAGAGTACAACTCACTCAAGATGAATACTATCAAAGCATGAATTCATATCATACCACTACATCCAAATGTGCAGACCCTAAACAAGGAGGGTGAATAATGTTCAATAGGACACTCTTAAAGATGCCAGCTCCCAAGGAGCCCCCATAAAGGAAGATTTTATTCAGAACTCACTACAAGGTACATGGAAAAATTTGTAAAATTATTGAACACTGATTTTGGTTCTACTAAGAATTTAGTTTCTAATGAGATGATAAATAAACTTGGTTTAAAGAAAATACCACGTCCAGTCCCTTATAAAGTATCTTGGCTCAATAAGGATCAATAATCCTTGGTAGATGAACAATGTTGGGTAGAATTTCAAGTAGCAATATACAGAGATAAATTTTTATGTGAAGTTGTGAACATGGATGCATGTCATCTCCTTCTAGGTAGGCCATGGCAATATGGTGTTGATGCCCAACATGGGGGTATGAAAATTTCTACACATTGACCAAAAATGGGATAAGTTACACCATGACACCTCTCCCTAATTTTGATAAGGATAGAGCCTTAACAAACAGAGTTATCTTAGTAGGAGAAAAGGAATTTTTGAAAGTCCTTAAGGAGAAAGATACCCCTTGTTTTTTTATCATATTCAAGCCAAAGATAAATCCTAAGAAGGTGCCAATAGGTAAAGAACCTCAGAGAAGGGCTGGTCCAAAGGAAGTGCAAGATTTGTTGAACAAATACAAAGGGATAGTTGCAGACAATAGTACAGACACTTTTCCACCAAACGGGGATATTAATCACTGTATAGACCTCATATCTGGTTCTACATTGCCCAATAAGGCTTCTTACTGTAGACACCCAAAAATGGACAAGCTTGCGAGTTTACATTAAAAACACTAATTTTCATCTATTAATTAATGGTTTTTTAATCATTAATTAATCATCTTTTTTCCTCTAAATTCATTCCCCAAATCATCTAATCAAATTCCCAAAATTAATTCAATAATTAATTTTATTTAATTAATTAACCTTAATTGATTAATTACCATTAATTAATTAATTAAATTCAATTTCCTATAG
>MU228480.1:219196-229404 GCA_018584345.1 Thuja plicata
AAAATTTAATTAAATAAATGAATTAAATATTCATTTATCTTCAAAGAGATAACTCCAATCAGATCACATGGGTTACTCCACCCATCTCTCCAGTCCACATGGGTAACTTCACCCACCTCTCCAGTCCCCATGGGTAACTTCACCCACCTCTTCAGTTCAAAAAGGTAATTCACAATTAGCTCTTCAGTCAACCAAACTATGTCTCCTCTTTAAAAATTGAAGAGGTGGAGTTTACTGATGGCTTCTCCAATTCCCTTTGATCTCAATCATTCATCTCCCTATCTCTGAGATTGATCTCAACCATTCATTTCATCCCCAATTCCTATATAATAAACCCTTCATAACCATTTGAAGGATCCAGGATTTCAAGCTCTCGTGCACATTACTATGTCAGTTTGGTTTTAGCATTCAAGCCATCTTGTGATCACATATCCATTTCAATTAGAAAATTCTTGATGCTTCTCAAGTCACAGACGCTGCCCACACCAATACTGAGCATCAAGAACAATGTTCTGGAGGGAGTAGAGAGAGACAATAGAAGCTTCAAGCACTTCGGGGTTTGCATTTATTTGTTTTCCTTTCTTATGCTTGTACATTTTATTGGTTACATTTCAAGTTATTTGTTTTAGTAGTTATTGTGTACTTGATTTATATCATTTGTGAAACCTTTGCTACTAACCCTTGCCTTTGGAAAGCTTGAGAACCATGAATCATGAAGAAGTGGCATACATTTTGGTGAACCTGATGTGAAACAAACAGCCTGATTATCTCTTGCAGATGACAAACAGAATTGATCAACCACGGCCGTACGGCCGCAAACCTAAAAATCTATATTTTTTGCAATATTTGTGTTATTTCACAATTGCTGGTACTTTGCCGCAATTGACAAAATTATGTCACAATCGACTGGTTTAATAGCGCAATCGATTGTAGGTTTTCACATTTATTTTTTGTCATCTTCTGGGTCTCTCTCTTTTCTACAGTTTATCACAATTGACTCACTAGTACCACAATTGGAATAATTATACCGTAATTGATAGACAAAGACCGCAATTGACCGATCTAGACCGCAATTGATTGTGCATTACTACAACTGAGAATTATTTGCCGCAATTGCTAATTTTGGGTCGCAATCACCTATTATTTACCATAATTACCTGTACATCGCAGCAATCACCTGCAAGATTGCTCATTAGGGCCAAATTCTTCATCTTGCTATTTGAAAATCTGATACTCTCTTTATTTTTCTGCAGGAGAATGAATTCCCACAAACAGGAAGGGTAAGTTGTTGGTAAGTGTCATTCATTATTTCAGAGTTACATATACTCTCTTTTCACAAAAATCCTTTTCAATACTAACCTATTTAAACAAAGCAAACTAAAAGGAATTCACTTGTCAATTTGGGTTTAAAAAGAACAGTGTTTGTCCAAACATCTCACTTTTCACACTTCATATTTGGGTTTAAAATTGACGTGGGGACTAAAATTGAACAAAGGCAAAAAATCTCTCAAATTGGTGCATTAAAATTGAACAAAGCAATCAACACCTACTTTTGGGCTTAAAATTGAACATTGTTGTTTGTATGGTGGTGTAGCTTAGTTCACATTTCAAACTTTTGGAGTTTAATCGATTTACCTTGTGTCTAGAGTTTTGGGTGCACTTGCACATACTGTTAGATTACAAACCTTTATACTTTTTTAGAAAGGCCTATCCAGGGAATATGTTTCTTCCTTGGAGAATGACCTTAAATTGGTAATCCTTATTATCAGTATATAAACAAGGCACGAACCAAAGTTTCATCTTATCTAGCCAAGCTCGGGCAAGGTGTGTTGCTGATAGTCTGGATCAGGTGAATATCCCTAAGGAGCCAGTGTGATCAACTAGGCTCTTAAGTGAGTCACACATGCACAAACAAATTGGAGAGACACCACAGACCCTTACAACAACCTTGATTAATTAGAGGCCAACCCGTTTTACCTTCGAACAGGTACCTTATTATAGTGCAAGGGGTTGCAGAATTTCCCCCCAAGGTTCCCAAAATATGTGTCCCATGGTATTTTTGTAGTGAAAGAGATGTTCACTCCATGGAAACAATACCTAGAAATGGAAAAAACATGGGCACCTACATTGTGGACCTTCATGCCCTAGTAGCGTGACAATTATTGTGTAAGCTAATGGACATTCAAGCATTGGGCCTATAACATTGTATTCTGAAGCCATTGACCTAGATTAATCTAACTGTTCATTGTTGAGACCTTGTGATAACCTTGCAACTTGAAAAAGTTGTAGAACATACACATTTTTAGTCTTCATTCTTCAAAACACAGTGTCTTTCATGTTTCTTCCTTTGATCAGTTTTTGAAAATGCAAAACAAAACATCCAAAGTATCAAAACAAGTCAAATATGTTAAAGTCTAGGGTTGTCAACGTCAACTATCTTACAAATCAGAAATATTGTTATAGAAATTTCAAGTTGTCAAGCAGTGATACCCATCTTTTAGTCTTTTTTATCATAATTTCCTGCATTGTGCCACAATTGAAGGAAGTCTATCATAATTAACTTGTTTATTGCTGCAATCATTGTGTTTATTACCATAATCAGTAATAAACTACCGCAATTGACCGTTTACTTTACCGCAATTAGTGGAGTTGTACCACAATTGACTAGAGATACTTTATTCCTATTTTGACCTAAGAACCTTGAAAGAATTTTTCATTTGGTGTCCAAGACTAGTGTCTATCCCAGGAAAATGTGAAGAACATTGTGTGAATCTCTAAACATTAAAGATTATCCCTTCTCTGTAAAGCATGATTATTGTCAAAAACATTGTTAGTTCGAAAGCTCAGACTCGAAATACCTAGATCTCATCATATCAAACATCATCATCTTTATCAAAGTGACTTTGTCCAAGGCAAAGGTCATAAAATCTTATCTTTTTATCATCACCACTTTGAGATCAAGTTATATCAAAATCTATCCTTAGAATTACCCTTGTCCAAAACATAACTTGGACTTCCTCAGAAAGGATCTTCTTCCTTGTTTTCTTTATATCACTTGTTTTAGTTACAAAACTTGGACCACACTATGTCTCAAACACCTCACGGAGGGCCTTACACAAGATCTAAGGCTAGAACTCAACCTAATGAGTCATATATCAACAGATTTCCCTCTTGGGAAACAAAGAAAGAGAACGATCCTTTCATGAATACAATTTCTTCTCTATTCATTGAACAACCCCATGGGGTAGCCTTTTTCCAAGATATCACAGAAGTAGAGCTTGAAGATGTGGAGCAAGATGCTTACTCCATGAAAGTAGTTGACACTTTTGTAGAGAGGAACCCTGAATGTTACCTAGCCATGCTAATAAAGAAGGGAGTTAAACTCCCTATTGAATTCAGTGTATCAACTATATGGCCCAAAAACCCTCTCGTAGGTCAAAACACTACTCATCCTCCTCAGATACTAGCTGTTGTGTCTCAAATTTTTCCACCATTGGTCTTACCTACATCAACACATACTACACCTAGTCAAACCAATGACACAACCCAGGCCAACACATCTTCCACTCAAAACATGACAGGCTCGCAACTAAGTGCACCCATGGTCACTAGTATACCTCCACCCTTGGTCTTATGGCCAGGATAGTCAAGCTCTCATGCTATGCCTTACATCCCACCAAACACCAACTATTCTAAAACTATGCCACTACTATAGTCAATTCACACTAGTCTTGGGATCAACACCTCATGCCCACAAGGATCCATCTCTGCAGGAATGACTTATAGTCAATGCCCACCCAAGGCTACATCTTTTCCCATTCTAACATCAATCCAACCCCTGCAACAGCAACCCTAGCTTCAGTTGCCTCAAATCCAACCCCTGCAATAGCAACCCCACCTTTAGTTGCCTCAATTCCAACCCCCGCAACAGCAACCCCAGCTTCAGTTGCCTCAAATCCAACCCTTGTAACAGTAACCCCAACTTCAGTTGCCTTAAATCCAACCCCTATAGCAGCAATCCCAGCTTTAGTTGTCTCAATTCCAAACTCAGCAACAGCAACCCTAGCTTCAACCCCAACCTCAACAGCAGCAGTATCAACCCCAGTTTCAATCACAACATTAAACTCATCAAAACCCACCATGGGCTACTCATCTGCCCCCATTTACAAATCACTCAATGGGAAATCAATATCAATTCCCAGGATGAAATTCTATGTTCCTACTCAACGGACACAGAGGCGCAGCCTCATACCCACTACAGCCCAGAGGAATTCCCTCACACACCAACCACAATATCAAACAGACATGTAAATGTAATAAATGCAAACCCTTCAAACCCAAATGATGGATATGAAAAATTAGGGGCAAACTAAATCCTACACCACAGAGGATTTATACCCATACCCCTTTGACCATTCTCTCCACATGTCTCCATTTCCAAATCAATTCTCAGTACCAAAATTTGACAAATATAGGGGCAGTACTAACCCTATTGAACATATCGAAGAGTTTTCATCAAATTCACCCATGATGAGATGTATTTAATGTGACTATTCATGCAAAGCTTGGCTGGACCAACAATGGAATGGTTCAAACATTTACCTCATGGTATTCAGTCTTGGGGTGAACTGGCTGAAAAGTTCATAGCTCACTTCCATCATAACATCGAGCGCAAGGTCAGCATTAAGGACCTTTGTGATATCAAACAGAAGGATGGAGATTCTTTTGTGAAATTCCTATAAAGATGGAGGAATATGGAAAATCGCATAACATATGATTTTCCCAAACAAGACTTGATAGTCATGTTTTTTGACAATCTAATTCCAGACATGTCATTCACAATAGATTTATAGTTAGCTCTGAACTTCATACAACTCATTGAGTGAGGAGTTCATTGTGAGAAAAACTTAGTCAAACAAGGAATCCTTGCAAATCCCACACAAATGAATACAAAAAAAATGCAATGGACAAAGCTAAGTGGTGGAACAAAAACAAAAATGTCACTAGCAATGGTGTCATTGATGTGAAGATAGTCAACTATGCACAACCCAAGGTGTCACTGTAACACGTACCTATAGCCAACCAAAAACCCATAGGGCCCACTCAACAAGCATACACCCAAAACCAACCTCCTCCTGTACAAGTGGCCGTTGTGTCAAACAATCAACAATAAAATCAACGCAGACCACAGTTTCAATTCCAGCAATGAGATTTCACACCATTGGGAGAGCTGATAGAATCAGCTTTATGCAAGTTGATACAATCAAACACTATCACTCTCCTAGAAATCAGGGACTTTGAACAGGATGAAAACAAACCAAGGTGGTATAATGACAAGGAATTTTGTGAGTTCCATTGGGTAAAAGGACATAAAACATCCAACTATTACCAGTTAAAACATGTTATCCAAGACCTAATTGACATAGGGATCATCGATGTGACAAATACCCAAACCAAAGGCACAACTGATCACACTATTTTTAACGATACCTTTCGTGATCTCAATAAGGGAAAATCTTTGAGGTCTGGTGGACCAACAAAATAAGTCAACTATACATATGCCAACAGTGATAATTTTATCAATTGCCTTAATCCTTCAGATAGCCATGTGGCTATGATCACTATCAAAGACCAAGGTAACAAATGTGTTGTAACAACACATCACACTAGAGTCATCTTTCAAGGAGTACCATCCTCATCTACTATATCAGCTAATCCTAAAGTAAACTTAGATCCACAAACAAGCATAGTGGACCAACTAAAGCGCACACCTACCCAGATCTCCATGTTTGACCTATTGCACATATCTCCATAGCATAAACTGGCACTTAACCAAGCCCTTTAGAATGCATCTTTCCCAAGGGACATAACACCTAAGAGCTTCCAAATGATGGTTAATCATATAGCTACTAACAAACATGCCACATTCATAGACCATGATGTGCCACCACATAAACCCCTACATAATGATCCTTTGCACTTACTTGTCTAGGTCCACAAAAGCGTTATCTATAGGGTCCTTGTTGATGGTGGAGCTAGGTTAAACATCTATACTCTAAAGTTAATCAAGCAACTGGGCTATTCATAATCAAGCATCGATGTCACAAGGAGGATAAATACCAGAGCTAATGATGAGGAGGAAAGGTCCTCTAAAGGTATTATCATTCTACCTGTCTATATTGGTCCAGTGGTCAAAAATACTCCCTTCCAAATCCTAGACCTTGATTTGGGATATAACATACTACTAGGGAGACCTTGGATACATGAAATGCAAGCTGTACCTTTGACGCACCATTAATGCATCAAGTTCCCACACCAGGGAGAGGAAATCATCATAGAGGGAGACCCCAAACCTTTCCAATACTATAATGTTGTCCAAATTAGCACTAATAACTAGGTACCCTCCAACAAAGATGCAAGCATCCCATCCTCTTTAGATTCCACTCCCAAGGATGTCATGCAGATAGTAGGAAAGATAGCCATTAACCAAAATGCAAGTGTTCCCTCCTCTTCAGATTCAAATCTTTAGCATATCACATGGAAAGAAGGAAAAATATCCATCACCAAAAAAGGTTGTGGTGAGTATATGCATGAAGAGGCTTTCACCATCACACACATGCCTCAGAGACTGAGAACTTATGGCATGCCACAACCTATTATTACAACAGAAACTCCGTAGCCTATTCTATTCAGATGTCCACCCACAACCATTGTCTGATGGGGAGACATAGCAGAAGAAAAGCCATTTGAACAAAGCATCAGTACCTGGTTATACCAAAACCTGCCAAAGATAATCTAGCCACCCCTACCCCTGTCAAACTATGGTAATGGTTATACAATGTTACAAAGATTCGGATACGATGGTACAACTGGGTTGGAGACAACAAGGCATAATTGAATTGTCTCTCCTGCCAACCTAGAGAAACACCAAAGGGTTGGGCTATGGACAACAAAGAACCAGTCCTGTAATCCATGACATTCAAGTCAATTAGGAACAAATAGCATAGATGCACCAGGGGCACAACACAGAACATATCTTGATAAGCAACATATTAGCATAGTTGTTTACAACATAGAACATATCTTGATAAGAAACATATTAGCATCCACATCACAGTCCTATTTTGTGGGAACCATATATGTAGTCCCTTTCAATCAACTAGAGTCAAACAACCATGAAAGTATCTCTCTTGTACACCCAGAGCTAATAGAGTGGGATCAACAAGGACCCCCTGATTTAGATATCTTTAAGAATGATGAGGCTATTGTTGATTTCATGAGACTTAGGGAAGGCATTCCATCAGGAGACCACAAGGCAGGCTTCTCCATTGACCTCGATAGAGCGGCATATTTTGGGGAAGCAGCTCCTCTTTCCAGTCCACAAAAGAAAAAAGAACAAAAGAAGGATAAAAAGATAAAAAAAGACGTATCTTCTAGCAAAAACCTCACTAAGGTGCTAGACGATGGAAAGAAGGAACTTCTCCCCTTGATAGAGGAGAAATTAGCATTACTAGTAGAAGAAATAGAGGAATTCAATTTGGGAGATGACAAGAACCCAAAGAACATATACTTGGAAAAATCACTCACCCCTAAGGAGAGAACAGTTCATTAGTTTTTTCAAGGCAAGGATAATCAATTTTGCATGGTCCTACTCAGATATGCCAGGGTTGGATCCAGAGCTAGTACTACACCATCTCTCGTTACTACCCAATGCCAAACCTATCAAGCAGAAGCTGAGAAAGATGTATCCCCATGTTGCATTGCTAGTCAAGGTAGAGTTGAAAAATCTCCTGGATGTTAAGTTCATAAGACCTATACCATATGCAGACTGGATATCTAACTTAGTACCGGTTACAAAGCACAGTGGTCAGATATAGATTTGCACAAACTTCAGGGATCTCAACATAGCTTGTCCCAAAGATGACTTTCCTTTACCCAACATTGATATGATAGTAGATCTAACTACTAGACATCAAATGCTATCACTCATGGATGGCTTTTTAGGGTATAATCAAATAAGGATCGCACCAAAGGACCAACACAAAATAGCTTTCACATGTCCTTGGGGGACATATTGTTGGAATGTCATGTTGTTTGGTCTAAAGAATTCTCGAGTGACATATCAAAGGGCTATGAAAACTATATTTCATGATCGCATCCAAAAAATAATGGAAGATTATGTGGATGACATACTAGCCAAGTCAATACTTTGCAAGGATCATCTACAAGTATTGGGACCAATCTTTGACAGAATGCAGGAATTCAAGGTCTGTCTAAACCCAAAGAAATGTGCATTCGATGTCATACTAGGAAAGCTACTAGGGTTCATAGTGTCATATAGAGGAATCTAAGTGGACCCAATGAAAGTCAAAGTGATATTGGACATGCCTCCACCATCAAACCTGAGATAACTAAGAGGGTTACAAGGAAGGCTCCAATCAATCAGGTGCTTCATAGCTCAGCTAGCAGATAAGTGCCACCCATTCCAACATCTACTACATAAAGACATCAAATTCATATGGACAGAGCAATGTGAATAAGCATTCCAAGTCTTCAAGGACTACCTTTTAAAGTCTCCTATATTGGTGCCACCAATGCAATGTAGACCATTTCTTTAGTATATCTCAGCGATGGAGTCAGCATTAGGTGTACTCTTGGCACAACATGATGATGTAGGTAAAGAGAAGGCCATCTACTATCTAAGTAGAACATTGGTTGGATATGAGATAAACTATATGCCAATTAAGACTTCATTCCTTGCAGTTTTTTTTTCTTCCTAGAAGCTGAGACATTATATGTTGAGTCACCAAACAAATTTGATTGCCCATATTGATCCTTTAAAGTACCTCCTAAGCAAAGTAGCACTCACTAGACAACTGGTGAAGTGGGTAATGATCTTGAGTGAGTTTGACATTGAGTACATAGACAGAAAGGCCATCAAAGGGCAAGTGATCACAGATCAACTAGCAGAGGCACCCATTCAGGACCATCAGCCTATTATTTCTGACTTTCCTGACAAATCTATTATGACACTACAACCAGTGATCAAGGTATGGCAACCATATTTTGATGGGTCATGAATGAACCATGGTGCAGGGGTAGGGATAGTGCTTATCACTCTAGATCATGATATAATTCCAAAGTCTTTCAGACTCAACTTCCCATGCACTAACAACATAGCAGAATATGAAGCACTGGTCATCGGTCTAAAGATAGCAATTCAATGGAGAATAAAGAGCCTAAAGGTCTTTGGAGACTCGCAGTTGATCATTAGTCAAGTCAATAATGATTATATGACCAAAGATGAGAATCTCATACCATACAGAGCATAGATGGAAACACTACACACCAAGTTCCATTACATCTTCTTTGAGCAAGTCCCACGAGCACAGAACAAAGCTACAGATGTGATGGCTACCATAGCATCACTGATTGATATGCCAGGCAACGAAACAAGATTCTAGTTTCTAGTAGAGCAACTCTTGGTGCCATCACAAAAAGCATCTATCACAAAATTATCATGCGTCCTTATTGGTCCTGAATCACCATGGTACCAAGATGTCTATAACTATCTCCAAAATAGTGTCTTACCTCCCAACTTGTCTAGGAACCAGATAAAGTCCCTCATTCACCAAGCCTCTAGGTATACCATCCTCTCAACTACTTTATATAGATGAAGTCTAGATGGAACGCTACTATGATGTCTCACTTCCATGGAATCTCAGAAATCTTTGTACAAGGTACATGAAGGAATTTGTGGAACCCACGGAGGTGGCAATAGCTTAGCTAAGAAGATCATCTGCATGGGATACTATTGGCCCACAATAGATATGGATGCATACAAACATGTACAAAGGTGTAGACATGTTAGTAATAACTGAGAGGGGGGGGTGAATCAGTGACCTCAAAATTTTATCCAATTTAAACTTTAATCCACCAATCAATACTTCTAAAATTATTAAGTCCCAACAAGATGCATGCCTTTGAAATTATTGAAATAAATAATTATCTATCGATTTACCTTGTCTATCAAGATTCTCTTTGATAACTGATAAGCAGTAAACTATATTTATTGATGCTTAGTAAATATGCAGAGTATACCAGTCAATCCATAAATGCATATGTAGAATGTAAAACAATAAAGTAATAAACCATACACATATAACACAAGGATTTTAATGTGGAAACCCTATTAAGGGAAAAACCAC
>MU228480.1:237970-256682 GCA_018584345.1 Thuja plicata
CAGTCTCATGACTGTCAATAGGCTTTATGCAAATCTTACTACCATCCTTGAATCAGCCTCCTTCTTAGACTATCAATAGGCTTTAGGTAAGACTGGTGCTACTATCATGATTCAACCTTCTGGTAATTTGTTAGGATATACCTCAATTACAAAAGACTGTTAAGTCCTTCTCTATTAAGAGACTTACAAAATGACCTGTTTCTAATGCAACTAAATTGCAAATTTTCAGATCTATTTACTTACAATATCTTTCTGATCAATGTATCAATACAATTCCTTTGTACTTAACTCTTTCTGCTCTGTGATGTTGTGCTTTACTGTTCGTCAGTGTCTGCAGAATTCCTTAGCTCTCCCTCAGCTTGATTGATTAGGACTGTATGAAGTTGATCCTTCATCAGTTTCTCTTCAGCATCTTCTATCAATTCACTCCCCCATGTATCTGATTGCTTATTGACCACCTCTTGGAATGAATTATTCTTGTCTCTTAAATAGACATGATTTTCTTTAATTCTAGGATCTTGATTCTTGATTCTTGGCATGAAAAACAACCCAGCCAAATTGATTTACGGCTTTAACTCCTGTTTTATCTCATAGTTATCTTCTTTCCAGATGTATAAAACAATTGCTTAATGGTGGTTGAATAAAGAAAATAAAACAACCAGTTAAGTCTATCTCTTAGCTCTGCTAGCTAGATATTTTGTCATTTTCTGATCTCTTTGTTATGTCGGTCAATACTACAATTCGTTGCCGGTGACAACTGCCAATTCCATTGGTGCAGCTTCAGTTAGCTTCAAGATCTCCATCCGTCGGGCATCATTGGATCTTTCTCGTCAGGCAACACTATTTTTAGCTCTTCAGGCATCCTGTAATTCTGCTTCATCAGGAAATACTGTCTTCTGCTCGTCGGGCATCACTGTGACTTTTTCTCTATCTTTTACCGATGGTGTGTACTCCATCGGTGTGGTCTGTCACTTAGTGAATACTTGAATTTTATGCATTGCTAAAATCATAACCTTTATTCCTTTGATTCTCTAAAGTTTTTAGCATTATTTTTATGACCATACAGATGATATCAAGTTGACACCAATAACAATACAAACCATTAACTAATTTAATGCCTTGCATCATCTTCAACTTAATATTGTCAATCATTCAATCAGTTACATGTCATCAAGACAGTGTCAGATTCATGGAGACCTCATCCATGCACCAGCCCAGGAACTAAATCCTATTACATCACCATTGCCATTTTCAATGTGGGGATTTGACCTAATGGGTAAAATTACACCTTCTTCAATGAATGGACACAAATACATCATAGCAGCAAAAAAGTACTTCACCAAGTGGGTGGAAGCAATTCCTCTCACTTACATAATCGGAAAGCAAATAGAAATGTTCATACTTAACCACATTATCTGTCGATACGGGATCCCCCAAACTATCCTAACAAATCATGGTACACCTTTCCAAAACAAGGATGTTGAAGACCTATACAAATAGTTCCATATCAAACAAGGGTTCTCCTCATTTTATTACCCTCAAGGGAACGACCAAGCCGAAGCTACAAACAAGAAAATCTTGAAAATATTGAAGAAAATAGCGAATGAATCAAGGTGAGACTGGCATTTACAACTTAGTCACGCATTATGGGCATACAAAACTAGTGTGAGAACACCTATAGGTGTCACTCCTTTCTCCCTAGTCTATGGATAAGAGGTGGTATTACCTCTTGAAGTGGAAATCCCATCCCTAAGGATATCTTTGAAGAACCTGATTACAAATGAGGACTACAGAGTAGCAAGGCTCAGTGAACTGGAGTTACTAGATGAAAGAAGATAGCATGCCTTTGACCACTTACAAGGCTATCAAAATCACCTTGGAAGGAACTATCATAAGAAGGTAAAGCCATGAACATTTGAGGTAGGAGACCTTGTCCTCATGGAAAATCAAAAGAACCAACCAGAGTGAGTCAAACCTGAAAAGTTTGAACCTAACTAGCTAGGCCCATTTGTCATTGTCAGCTCTACATAGAGTGGGGAATTCATACTAGCGACACCAAAAAGACATCAGCTCCCTGGATACATCAATAGCATGCACCTCAAGAGGTTCTACCCTTGAGGTCTCTATGGTTAAGGCACCTATCTACATATCTAGAAAACACCAAAAAAATCAAAAAAGAAAAAAAAGTAAAGAGAAACAAAATTGCTCTCTCAGTGAAAACCTGGCAAACAGGCGCTATTGAGTAGGTACCTTGGTGAAAACCTAACAAATAGGCACCAAGTGTTTAAATCCAGCTTTACCATCAATGAACTCCAAAAGCTTGAGCACACTTCAAATGCAAGACTGACTACCCAAGCTATATCTAAAAGCTCATTTCCCTCTGAGCACCAACACTTATCCATGGTTTGTAATGGTCCACCAGACTAGGGGGTGATTCTAAATGTCCTAAAAAAATCTCTAAAAAATTAGAAAACTCATCAAAAATCAAAAAAAGATCAAAAAAATCAAGAGAAAATCAATCTTCATCAAAAACATTCAAAAAAATTACAAAATCCAAAGCAATAAAACCAACTCGGTTATCAAGAGGGCAAAGGGCTATCACACCCAGTCAATCAATGTCACAATCATGAGCTTTACAAATCAACATTGGGCTCATCTAACATAGCTTTATCAATCTATCAAATCAATTAGCAAGCAACTGGCGAACAAGCCAATCTATCAAATGTCTCAATCATGAGCTTTGCAAACCAGCATTGGGCCCATCTGACACATCTTGATCAGCTGCCAACATGATCAAATCAATCAATCAATTCATATCAATCATCTTACACAGTGATGGATACGCTCAAACCAGATAGGTCAGTCTTATATGAGTAATCTATTATTGAAACCAGACACTTTCAAGCAATCAAGCCAATCAAGCCTATCAAAAGAATTGAGCCAATCAAAAGAATCCAACTGCATCGAGGAACCATCCAAAAAAATGTTGACTAGCTCAGTCAGTCGGTCAGATGTCATTCTATATTTTGCAGTTATGTTCTTATGCTACTCCAGGATCCACCATGTGAGGAGAGTAGCTATGATAGATCATGACTTATTTTCTTTGATTGATGTCTATTAAATGTTCACTTTGATTTCAGGGCCATGATGATTTAGGATAAATGCGGTAGGTGTTGTCACTTATCTAGCAGCCACGTAGTTCCATGATCTGAGCTTAACCCTGGGAAAGAATTGGACATTCCTTCTCTTTTATTTTGCTTATTTGGTTTTATAGAATCAAGAGCTCGTAGCACTATTTAGATGGACTCTGTGTGTGTTAACTCATTTTCTTGTAGAATCAATATATAGCTATTCAAGCCTGACTCTTAGATTCCCAATTCACATTCATACAGGAAAAAGGCTAATTAACAAGGATATTATCCTTCTTCACTTCGGGCTCCACAGACCCAGGCAAGTGTACCTATCTTCAGACTCACTGCTTAATAGTAAACCTTACAGTAGATTAAGGACATTCATCCTTCTTCTTTTTAAAGTCCCTGGACTTAGGAAGGCTAACCTTATGATTCACTCTTCAAGGAATCAGCAAGATCAATTGCATCATTTGAATACAATCAAACATGAACACTCAGAGAAACAGAAAAGTAAAGATTTAATTTGATTTAAAATTGATGATGAAAATTGCTTATCATAATTTAGACTAGTGCCTAATCCCAGGCAAAGAGTCGAATGAGATGTAAATCAATAGAAACCCAATTAATAAGAACACAAACAAGATCACAGATAGAGTGCCTTACAAACTATCTTTTCACTTTCACATCTATCTATCAGATTTTCATACTAATACCCTACCCTCTAGAATTACTCACAAGACTGACTCCTTCCTTGAAGGAAGCTCATAATTAAATGCATAGTTACCTTATAACCAGCATGTTTAGAATGCCTTACAGACCAAACATACAAGAGCATGAACAAAAATACAAAAAGACATCACAGATCTGAAACTAGAGATTCCACTGTATTTTATTAATGTCATTCTGCTTCAAAAACATTCAAAATGCACAAAGCTTCAAAATTAAACCATAATCTGATGTCTTCTATGCAGCTATGAATTCACCATCCTCTTTACAATCAGGAGAAAAGAAAGATATAGGAGAAATTGAAAAATCATTTCCTTCCCTAACACCTGTCTGCTCCTCAAAAATATCTGCAACTATTCAAATAGAAACTATGAAAAATTGATTTGATCTAGACTCAAATGGTCTACAAAATTGGAATCCTCATTCCGAGACCTTTCCGGTGATATATGATAGTCCATAGTTTGGATGAGATTTGCCCTCTGAATCTTCCATAACAAACTCCATCTCCCGTGCATATTCAGTTTTAAACTTTGGAATATTTTGAAATATTTGACATTAATTCAATAGTTTGACTATTGAATAATATTTCAATTTAATGCTTTAATTCTTTAATCTCACGGATTCAATAGCCTTTTAAATATCATGTTAAAACCCTTTTCCAAAAAGTGACATGTGGCAGCCTCTGATCGGCCTGTAGATCCACTGGGTGCCATGTGTCTAAAGTGCCAAGTGGGCCAATGGCTTATTGGCTTATAGGTTAGATGGTGAGCATTCTTCCCATTAAGCCAATAAGCAAAACCTTAGATCTTTTTGAAGATGCTCACTGGTTAACCCTTCTGCTTTTTGTGATGAATTTAATTGATTATTTCAATTAATTCATTTTTCCTCACAATGCACCAGCATGTGACACTTGGCGCAAGGGCTTATTTGCTTATAGGTTAGATGGTGTGCATCTTTCCATTAAGCCTATAAGCAAAACCTTATATCCTTTCGAAGATGCACACTTTTTAACTCTGCCATTTGTGATGAATTTAATTGATTATTTCAATTAATTCATTTTTCCTCACAATGCACCAGCATGTGACACTTGGCGCAAGGGCTTATTTTCTTATAGGTTAGATGGTGTGCATATTTCTATTAAGCCAATAAGCGGGCCCTTGGATCTTGTGGAAGATGCACACTTTTTAACTCTTTCTTGAAAGAATTTCAAAAATAAAAAATACTATAAAATATGCACATCTCACCAGAATGCACCAAGTGTCACCCTCTGATGGGTCCATGAGTCCACGTGGCACCACATG
Organism: Thuja plicata; assembly: GCA_018584345.1. NCBI lineage: Eukaryota > Viridiplantae > Streptophyta > Pinopsida > Cupressales > Cupressaceae > Thuja > Thuja plicata. Next base: position 243,129 of record MU228480.1, read on the forward strand.
TTGAAATTTGATTGGTGCTTTTGAACTGTACTGCAATTGTGCCACTTGGCACCTACTGGGTGCCACATGGCATCCTTTGATTCACTAATTGCCAACTGGGTGCCACTTGTCATTTGTGCTTTTGGGATAACATTTTTGAGAGTTTTTTAAGGCTTTATGCATTTTTGACCAAAATTAGGGTGGGGCCCACCGCATGTACTGAGCCTTCTAAGCGGCCAAGAGGCCCACCAAGATCCTTTGTGCTTCTTATTTATTAAGTAAGTAATCACCTTTGTATATAAATACTAAGAAAACTTGTCACCCACTGAATGTGGGATATTGTTTGCACAGCATTTTGAAGATTGCTCAAACTTTATACATATTCCAGTGTTGTTTTTACCCATTCTCCATGAATGTGCTTATAAATGTCTTGGAGAATGCTTAGCCCCCTTCTTACACCGCTGCACAGATTCCCTTTGAATTACTTTGCAATGTTTTGGTTTTAATTTTCTCTATACACTTCTGTCCATGATCCACGTGTGGGCTCTGGAAAGCTGAACGAGCTTGACAAAACATCACTTGGTAATGATACCTAAGCCAAAGGTTGAAATGTAAGTAAATAGGCTAAAGTTCCTTGATTTCCTAGTGCAATATTCAAATAGCAGACTATACAGGAATGGGTATAGACATTTGTCGATGAATAACACCTTCTACCAAAGTTTTGCCTCCATCAAATGTTGTGTTCTTCCTTACCTTATTGCACAAACATGTCCTCCATTTCATTGAGGCATTTTACTAAGACCAACTTACATACTCTATCTATACTTCCTTGTTTTGCATACATTCATACCAGAGCAGTTGCAACTTTGGCATCAAACAGTAATCTCCTCTGCTGTGCGCGAGTTGGGAAGGCACTGGCAGAGGTAGGGAATTTGGCTTTACATCAACCGATTGCATTACTTGAAACTTACTAAAGCCTTTTCAAAATCTTCTTTATGTGCATCCTATCAAACAGTCATTGTTCCTATCTATACTTCAACATTAGCACAGGCAGGGAGGACGCTGGCAAGCATTGTGGAATTTGTTGGAAAAGGTTGTCGAATCAGCTTTATACCTGTGAATTGCATTTGATTAAAGGCTGAATGCCTTGTCTGATGAGTTTGTACGCTGGTAGAGGTTGTTGAGTCAGGATTTACATCTATGAATTACATTTTCTGCTGAGTTTGTATGCTGGTAGAGGTTGTTGAATCGGCTTTACACCTGCCAATTGCATTAGCTTGAAGGTTTCAACAGCCTTATCAAATCTATTTTGTGCACATCCTGCAATTACAGCATGAGATGGCGTCTCTTTGAGGCATGCTATCAAATAGTTCATGTGCCTTGATTCACACTACCATGTTTGCATTGGCATGGAGACTGCTAGTGAAGGTAGTGGAGTTTGGCTTTACATCAACCAGTTGCATTACTTGAAAGTTCCTACAGCCTAATCAACAAATGCAATTTGAGCACATCTTGCAATCATTGCCTTTCATGAGATGGAGCATCCTGTCAAATAGCTCATGCCTTGTTCCAAAGCTACCATCAGCATGGTATTTAATTTTATAGCCACCAGTTAACTCCTTGACTATTCTTGGCAACATTTGCTCGGTGAGTTCCATCGAATCGTTGTAATTTGCATCGGCCATATAGAATTCACAAGTACTAAATTCTGGGTTATGAGTCAAATCTATGCCCTCATTTCAAAATTGTGTTCCAATTTCATATACTCGATCAAATCACCCCACAATAAGTTCTTTCACGCGAAGCTTTGGCGCAATGCGCATGTATAACGTCATATCAAGATCATTGTGATGAGTCACAAATGGCCTGGCAGCAGCTCCACCAGGCATCAAATTGGAATGAAATACTAAGCTCATGTGCATTTAATTCTACTTTCTCAACTTAAGTATAAAACAAATTGCAATCAAACTGCAAAGCATCAGACTGACGAACCTTTATAATCACTCTTGTCACTATTGCAAGGCAATCTCATTTATGGCAACTGGCCTTTGGGGCTGCCTTTAAAAATTGACAAAATCAAGTAACCAGACCATGGCAATGGGCACACACGCCTGATGGTTGACATTCTTCCATACTGCAAAGCAGCAACTGATGAAACCCAACAGGTGAAAAGATTTTAATCGCCCAAGTTGCCTATTCAGAGCAATGCTGCAAATTACCCTGTCCAAGAGCAATGAACTGCATTTGCTTTCGGCTTTGAAAACATCTCAAAAGACCTCCTAGGAATTCGAGCCTCTGGATACTAGAAGTATGCTATATGGAGAATACAAACCCAAAAGGGAACCTCTTGAAAATAATCCAGACACATTTGGTGGCCCCTCAAAATTAGCCACTTGGAAATGCAGGAAACCGAAAACATAAGGAATACCGATTTCTGCAAATGGAAAGAAACTTGGAAAGTGGGCAAACAAAACCCTCAAGATCTGAGACCTGGAAAACTTGAAGTAAATTTTGCCTATAATTTAGGGCAACCATTTTCCTGATGTGACCAATCACAGTAATCAAGATATAACCTTGCAAACAGGGCCTCTGACCAAACAGTGCAACTGATCTGCATCAAATTGTTAGAAACTGCAAACGGAATCAGATTGGCAAATTGGACAAACGAATTCATCATGACTAAAAATCATCAGGATAGAAAATTTCCATGCCTATAATATAGGGGATCTTTCAATTATCCATTTCATTCAACCAGGTGTGAAATTGTAAGACCTCAAAGTATGTCATTCATAAATCTGCATTTGATAGTTTAGCAAATTGATAGAAATTGCAAATGGAATGGACTTAGCAAGCTGACCAAATGGACTTGTCATAACTTGATGATGGATACTCAAGAATTATTTGACCTCTATAATGGAGTACAAGAGGAATTTCATCAATTAGGTCACTAGGTCAAAAGTTACAGTCAGTCAAACAGGGCTACTCAGAATTCTGATCAATTACACAATGCATGACAACAGTAAACTACCAACTTTGAGGGATTTGAAACCTAGTCAAAAATAATCAAAATGACTTGGGATTCAAAACATAGGTTCTCTAATATGCATACTCAACATCCCCAAAGTGGCAGGCCATGACACATTACTGGGTGCAAGATATTCAAAGGCAAACAAGGATGTCTTCATCACGAAATAACTCAAAACTTGAAATTGACAAACAAGGATGTCTTCATATGCCTAAACAAGAGTGATGAGCACCTTACATGCATGGTAGGCCTCAAAGTTTCATTAGGGAAAATAGGCTCAAAAAGCACTTTAGGGGGTCAAAATGCAAAATTTTAACAAGGTACTTCAAAAACCCTTACTGCTTTTTTCAGTCCCAACAGTGGCTCTGACTGTGGACGTGTGCCCCATGTGGGCATGTAGAGAACTTTTAGAATCTCATGGTATAGAAGACCACCCAAAAAGAACATCAGACTTTCTTTCTTCACTTTCTCTCTCTTCTCTTTGAAACTTTCTTCTCCAAAAATAGGGGACCTCTTTATTGAAAGGAAACACACCACACGACTGAAGGGAAAGAGACTATACAGTATGTACATCATTTACAAAAAGCCTCAAACATCTCCACAACTGAAATCAACACTTGCCTCTGTCATAAACCTGATTTTCATTTGCATTTTCTTGAGGTAAGCTGAAAATATCATTCATATCAGTTTCACCAATTTCATGTACATCTTCAATCTCCTTGTTTGGCAAAACAAAATAGCTCTCTTCATTTTCATAGTGCATATAAAAATGAGACACACTTTCTTCATCTTGTTCACTATGAAAATGTACATCAGCATGCTCATGAATATTAATATCAAACTGAAGTTCATCCTCATAAACTGATTTATGGATGCTATCAATCGGAAACACAAAGTGCTCAAACTCTACTTCACCAAATGAGTCATATATGTCGTGAATTTGTAACTCACCTTGTGTATCCAACCGACAGTCAAATGAGTAATCAGACTTGTATTCACACATGTCATCAACATCAGCCTCAGAAATTACTCCACAATTTTTTAGTGTATCTTCACAATCACACACTAAATTAGCAACAATATGAAAGTAATCATCATAAAACTTGTTATCACATGCCGGCTGATTTTCAACAATTAATTGATCATATCTTTCATCACCAAACATAACATTTGCATCGTAATCATTTTCACAATTAGAAGAGAAGCAATCTAATTTCTTACTACAGTATAACACTGCATCATCATCAAAATCAAAACTAACCAAATCTGAAACTTCATGCAAAGCTCCTTTGTACACAATTTGATAAATGATGAGCTGATCCATATCAACATCCTCATCATACAGTGGGTTAACAACACCTTGAAACTACTTTCAACATCATGTGTACTTTCAGCATATGAGGAAGAAAAATCACTTACAACTTCATGGCATTTCTTTGCATAGTTAGGTAACTCATCATTATGTGAAATGCATTCTTTAACTACTTCTTTATCCTCATATTGCAATGATGAACTTCCTTCAAAACTATCAACTACAAGCTGATTTAACCATGCAGGGATAAAACATCATTTTCAGATTCGGAAGAAAGAACTCTACCTTCATATTCATGAGAAAACTCACTCCCATCATTGCTCTCTCCTTCCCATGTTGCATCAGACTCATAGGAAGATAGACAAACACTTTCATTGTCCTCACCTTCACTTGGATAACAAGTTTCAGCCTCATCATCATCACTAGACTAAGGTATATACTGATCACTTTCATTTTCATTTGATCCCCTTCATGCCATGACAAATCAACATTCTTGTTCTCATCACTTGAAACAAAAATTTCAGCTTCTTCATTCCTATAAGACTGAGATGCATGTTCTTCAACATCATCATTAGTAACATTCTCAACATAATACAATTCATCAATAGGAGAAGCAACAACTAAAATTACTTCTTTCATTTTGGAAACATCAAGTGAATCAACTTTATCATCTACTACTGTAACATTACAAACACATGTGTTCTTTTCACCAAAAGTAGAATCAGCTCTTTGTGACAAAGAAACTTCAACCGCACATGTTCTTAAGTCTAAAATTTCAAGAACATTGTTAGTAACAGCAGGGCATACTACATGCTAATCTGAATTTGACACTTCAACATGACATTCACTTCTACTTTCAAATGCATCTTGTCGGCACACACCTCTAGAGAAATGGTTCTTTGTCAGTTCGTACTTCATGTTATTTTCAATCTCTATAGCTGCCATGAATGCTTGATGCAAAGTCTTAGGTTCTTTATCCCGCAATAGATAGCTCATGTCCTTATCAAATGCATCAAAGTAGATAACTATACACACTTGATCATTGGGTCTACAATTTTCAGGGATATCATTATAAACCTTTCTGAATCTGATGATAAAATTAGGAACTAGTTCTTCATTCTCAATCCTAATTTGTAACAACTTAGTAAATGCATCATGTGCACTTACTCTTTCACCAAATTGCAACATGAAGGCTGAATGCAGCTCACTCCAAGAGGATATCAAACATGGTGGTAAAAAAGAAAACCACTCACGAGCATCATCTCTTAAAGTTTGAACAAACAATTTCATATGAATATCTTCATGTGCAATCTCAAAATCATCCATCAAATCAACAAACAACTGAATATGCTGACTTGCTGAATCATGTCGTTTCCCACAAAATATTGGCAATTTGTTTCTAATTCTATTAGGAATAACATTGGGAAAACCATGTATGCCATCAAAAAAAAATGGCATGTACCTTCTAGTAGAGATAGATCTATTGATACTACTGATGGCCTGCCTATTAGGTGAACTAAAATCCTCCATTCTTTACAGACTCAAGAATTTATTCACCAAAATGAAAGTCAAATTTCTATCTCTTAGCAGATCTATAATCTCTCCACTAACTTTTACAATAGCATACTTCCATACTTCAAATTAAACATGCTGAAACCTTCTCTTACTGAAGTATGCAACCAAACTCAAAAGTTCTCCTACTTTGTGCTGAAACCACTTAATGGAGAACAACCATTTGTATATCTTTCTTTCATGAAAAGATAAAGATTACCTAGACCAGAATTGCAGCGGTTGCTCCTTTTTCTTTTGATTGGAAATAAAGCAGATCTAGAGCATCTTTCATAGCTCCATCAGGTTCTTTTCTCACAGAGTCGCCACCTCCTTGCAGAGGAAAATGTTTTACTTATTCTTGGATTTCTTTCCAGCCACCACAAAACTTCATCAGGACCTTCAAAGACTGTCTATCAGAATTGCAAATTCCTCATACTTTCTTTCTAAGCATGCACTGATCAAACAGAATACTCAGAGTCGCCACTCACACTCAGTGAGAATTTTATAACAATTTTTTGAATCTGACTCTATACAAACAACCAGACTCTGGGATGTTTCAGTAGAGCAAGGAAATAATCATCTTAAACTTGCTATCCTTTATTCCAGTCCCTAGCAGAGTTACCATTTTGTTAGTGTGACTCGGATGGGCCAACTGAATCTCTAGTATTTATATCTTGTCTTATTTTAACCAGATTCTGGGATGCTCTTTAGATACAACTTAATTATACCCAGTCCCCAGTAGAGTCACCATTTTGTTAACTCATTTTCTTGTATAATCAATATATAGCTATTCAAGCCTGACTCTTAGATTCCCAATTTAGATTCATAAAGGAAAAAGGCTAATTAACAAGGATATTATCCTTCTTCACTTTGGGCTCCACAGACCCAGGCGGGTGTACCTATCTTTAGACTCACTTCTTAATAGTAAACCTTACAGTGGATTAAGGACATACATCCTTCTTTTTAAAGTCCCTGGACTTAGGAAGGCTAACCTTATGATTCACTCTTCAAGGAATCAGCAAGATGAATTGCATCATTTGAATACAATCAAACATGAATACTCAGAGAAACAGAAAAGTAAAGATTTAATTTGATTTAAAATTGATGATGAAAACTACTTATCAGAATTTAGACCAGTGTCTAATCACGGGCAAAGAGTCGAATGAGATGTAAATCAAAAGAAACCCAATTAATAAGAACACAGACAAGATCGCAGATAGAGTGCCTTACAAACTATCTTTTCACTTTCACATTTGTCTATCAAATTTTCATACTAATACCCTACCCTCTAGAATTACTCACAAGACTGACTCCTTCCTTGAAGGAAGCTCATAAGTAACTGCATAGTTACCTTATAACCAACATGTTTAGAATGTCTTACAGACCAAACATACAAGAGCAAGAACAAAAACACAAAAAGACATCACAAATATGAAACTGGAGATTCCACTGTATTTTATTAATGTCATTCTGCTTCAAAAACATTCAAAAGACACAAAGCTTCAAAATTAAACCATAATCTGATGTCTTCTATGCAGCTGTGAATTCACCATCCTCTTTACAATCAGGAGAAAAGAAAGATATAGGAGAAATTGAAAAATCATTTCCTTCACCGACACCTGTCCGCTCCTCAAAAATATCTACAACTGTTCAAACAGAAACTGCAAAAATCTAATTTGATCTAGACTCAAATGGTCTATAAAATTAGAATCATCATTTTGAGACCTTTCCGGTGATATATGATAGTCCATAGTTTGGACGAGATTTTCCCTCTAAATCTTCCATAACAAACTCCATCTCCCGTGCATATTCAGTTTTAAACTTTGGAATATTTTGAAATATTTGACATTAATTCAATAGTTTGACTATTGAATAATATTTCAATTTAACGCTTTAATGCTTTAATCTCATAGATTCAATAGCCTTTTAAATATCATGTTAAAACCATTTTCCAAAAAGTGACACGTGGCAGCCTCTGATTGGCCTATAGATCCACTGGGTGCCATGTGTCTGAAGTGCCAAGTGGGCCAATGGCTTATAGGTTATATGGTGAGCATCTTCCCATTAAGCCAATAAGCAAGACCTTAGATCTTTTTGAAGATGCTCACTGGTTAACCCTTCTGCTTTTTGTGATGAATTTAATTGATTATTTCAATTAATTCATTTTTCCTCACAATGCACCAGCATGTGACACTTGGCGCAAGGGCTTATTTTCTTATAGGTTAGATGGTGTGCATCTTTCCATTAAGCCTATAAGAAAAATGTTAGATCCTTTTGAAGATGCACACTTTTTAACTCTTTGCCATTTGTGATGAATTTAATTGATTATTTCAATTAATTCATTTTTCCTCACAATGCACTAGCATGTGACACTTGGCGCAAGGGCTTATTTGCTTATAGGTTAGATGGTGTGCATCTTTCCATTAAGCCAATAAGAGGGCCCTTAGATCTTGTGGAAGATGCACACTTTTTAACTCTTTGTTGAAATAATTTCAAAAATAAAAAATACTATAAAATCTGCACATCTCACCAGAATGCGCCAAGTGTCACCCTCTGATTGGTCCATGAGTCCACTTAGCACCACATGTCAATTTTTGATTGGTGCTTTTGAACTGTATTGCAATTGCACCACTTGGCGCCTACTGGTAACCACATGGCGTCCTCTCATTTGTTGATTGCCAACTGGGTGCCACTTGTCATTTGTGCTTTTGGGATAACATTTTTGAGAGTTTTTTAAGGCCTTATGCATTTTTGACCAAAATTAGGGTGCAACCCACCGCATGTATTGAGCCTTCCAAGCGGCCAAGAGGCCCACCAAGAGCCTTTGTGCTTCTCATTTATTAAGTAAGTAAGCACCTTTGTATATAAATATAAAGAAAACTTGTCACCCACTGAATGTGGGATATTGCTTGCACAGAATTTCAAAGATTTCTCAAAATTTATACATATTCCAGTGTTTTTTTTACCCATTCTCCACGAATGTGCTTATAAATGTCTTGGAGAATGCTCAGCCCCCTTCTCACACCACTATGTAGATTCCCTTTGAATTACTTTGCAATGTTTTGGTTTTAATTTTCTCTCTACACTTCTGTCCATGATCCGCGTGTGGGCTCTAGAAAGCTAAATGAGCTTGACAAAACATCACTTGGTAATGACACCTAAGCCAAAGGTTACAATGCAAGTATATAGGCTGAAGTTCCCTGATTTTCCAGCGCAATATTCAAATAGCAGACTATACAGGAATGGGTATAGACATTTGTCGATGAATAACACCTTCTACTAAAGTTTTGCCTCCATCAAATGATGTGTTCTTCCTTACCTTATTGCGCAGACATGTCCTCCATTTCATTGAGGCATTTTACTAAGACCAACTTACATACTTTGTCTATACTTCCATGTTTTGCATAGATTCATACCAAAGTAGTTGCAACTTTGGCGTCAAACAACAATCTCCTCTGTTGTGCGCGAGCTGGGAAGGCACTGGCAAAGGCAGGGAATTTGGTTTTACATCAACCGATTGCATTACTTGAAACTTACTAAAGCCTTTTTCAAATATGCTTCATGTGTATCCTATCAAATAGTCAATTCTCCTATCTATACTTCAACATTAGCACAGGCAAGGAGGACGCTGGCAAGCATTGTGGAATTTGTTGGCAAAGGTTGTCGAATCAGCTTTATACCTGCAAATTGCATTTGATTGAAGGTTAAAAGCCTTGTCTGCTGAGTTTGTACTTTGGTAGAGGTTGTTGAGTCAGGATTTACATCTGTGAATTGCATTTGCTACTGAGTTTGTACGCGAGCAGAGGTTGTTGAATCGGCTTTACACCTGCCAATTGCATTATCTTGAAGGTTTCAACAGCCTTATCAAATCTATTTTGTCCACATACTGCAATTACAGCATGAGATGGCATCTCTTTGAGGCATGTTGTCAAACAGTTCACATGCCTTGATTCACACTTCCATGTTTGCATTGGCATGGAGACTGCTGGTGAAGGTAGTGGAGTTTGGCTTTACATCAGCCAGTTGCATTACTTGAAAGTTCCTACAGCCTAATCAACAAATGCAATTTGAGCACATCTCGCAATCAATGCCTTTCATGAGATGGAGCATCCTGTCAAATAGCTCGTGCCTTGTTCCAAATCTATCATCAGCATGGTATTTAATTTTATAGCCACCAGTTAACTCCTTGACTATTCCTGGCAACATTTTCTCGGTGAGTTGTATCAAATCATTGTAATTTGCATAGGCCATATAGAATTCACAAGTACTAAATTCTGGGTTATGAGTCAAATCTATGCCCTCATTTCGAAATTGTGTTCCAATTTCATATACTCAATCAAATCACCCCACAATAAGTTCTTTTACGCGAAGCTCTGGCGCAATGTGCATGTATAACCTCATATCAAGATCATTGTGATGAGTCACAAATGGCCTGGTAGCAGCTCCACTAGGTATCAAATTGGAATGAAATACTAAGCTCATGTGCATTTAATTCTACTTTCTCAACTTGAGTATAAAACAAATTGCAATCAAACTGCAAAGCATCAGACTAACAAACCTTTATAATCACTCTTGTCACTATTGCAAGGCAATCTCATTTATGGCAACTAGCCTTTGGGGCTGCCTTTAAAAACTGACAAAATCAAGTAACCAGACCATGGCGATGGGCACACACATCTAATGGTTGAAATTCTTCCATACTGCAAAGCGGCAACTGATGAAACCCAACAGGTGAAAATATTTTAATCGCCCAAGTTGCCTATTCAGAGCAATGCTGCAAATTACCCTGTCCAAGAGCAATGAACTGCATTTGCTTTCAGCTTTGAAAACATCTCAAAAGACCTCCTGGGAATTCAAGCCTCTAGATACTGGAAGTATGCTATATGGAGAATATAGACCCAGAAGGGAACCTCTTGACAATCATCCAAACACATTTTGCGGCCCCTTGAAAGTAGCCACTTGGAAATGCAGGAAACCGAAAACATAAGGAATACTGATTTCTGCAAATGGAAAGAAACTTGGAAAGTGGGCAAACAAAACCCTCAAGATCTGAGAATGGAAAACTTGAAGTAATTTTTTCCTATAATTCAGGGCAACCATTTGCCTGATTTGACCAATCACAGTAATCAAGATATAACCTCGCAAACAGGGCCTTTGACCAAACAGTGCAACTAATCTGCATCAAATTGTTAGAAACTGCAAACGGAATCGGATTGGCAAATTGGACAAACGGATTCATCATGACCTAAAAATCATCAGGATAACACATTTCCATGCTTGGAATATAGGGGAGCTTTCAATTATCCATTTCATTCAACCGGGTGTGAAATTGTAAGACCTCAAAGTAGGTCATTTAGAAATCTGCATTTGATAGTTTAGCAAATTGATAGAAATTGCAAATGGAATGGGCTTAGCAAACTGACCAAATGGACTTGTCATAACTTGATGAGGGATACTCAAGAAGTATTTGACATTTATAATGGAGTACAAGAGTAATTTTATCAATTAGTTCACTAGGTCAAAAGTTACAGTCAGTCAAACAGGGCTACTCAGAATTTTGATCAATTACACAATGCATGACAACAGTAAACTACCAACTTTGAGGGATTTGAAACCTAGTCAAAACATATCAAAATGACTTTAGATTCGAAACATAGGTTCTATAATATGCATACTCAACATCCCCAAAGTGGCGGGCGATGACACATTACTGGGTGCAAGATATTCAAAGGAAAACTAGGCCTATTACAATAGATTGACACTTGGTATAAATGCAAATTTTGACAAGTGCCTAAGACAAGACATCACGAAATAACTCAAAACTTGAAATTGACAAACAAGGATGTCTTCATATGTCTAAAAAAGAGTGATGAGCACCTTACATGCATGGTAGGCCTCAAAATTTCATCAAGGCAAATAGGCTCAAAAAGCACTTTAGGGGGTCAAAATGCAAAATTTTAACAAGGTACTTCAAAAACCCTTACTACTTTTTTCAGTCCCAACAGGGTGTTTTGGAGTTATATCTTGATTTCTATGGTCTTTCCCTTTTTATGTTGTAAACAAGATCTCACGATGCTATCCAGATGGACTCTAGGGTCGTAGGAGTTCTATCTTGTTTGCTTTGATTTCCCTTTCAGAAATCAAGAGCTCGTAGTGTTATCCAAATGGACTCTGGGTGCATAGGAGTTCTATCTTGGTTTCTTTGTTTTAGATTAATTCAAAGGACAAGCGGTATCCAGATGGTCAATATCTAGGTGCTTTTGGCTCTCTTTCTTTTCAAACAGGAAACATAGTTGAACCTAGATGGTCAATATTTTGGTGCACTAGGTTCTTTTTCTATTCAATCTCTCTACTCCTTCCGCTATCAAGAGGTCATGGTGGTATCCAGGTGTTATGTGATCTAGATCATTTGACACTCTTCAGAATTTTTGAAAAAAAAAAAAAAAGATGTAATGATGACAAATATTGGAAATAGGGGCAGCGACTTGGGACACTCGTCCTTTCTATCAAATCATATCTATCAAAAAAGAAAAAATTTCCTTTTTATCATTCCTTATCTATCAATAAATCCTAGAGATCACATTCCAAACTAACTTCCTTCTAACTAACACATGCATTACTTAAAAATTTTGTGCATGGTAGATTGCATTCATTTATTACATAAGAAAAATCCAAAACATGTGCATAGAAGATCATATAATCAATTCATCCATCATCAATAACATCATAACTAACATAGGAATGCATTCATCATCATCATATAATGATTCACTTTTTCAACAAATTAATGCTCATCTGACGCATTCTCTATGCTTAATTTGTTGAGGGGGCATATAGTCCACTTGCTATCACTGGGGCAAGCTGGGGCAGGATCAAATTTGAAAATTCTTTGACACATTGCGACAAGTCACATCGCATCAAAGAGGGGCAAATGTAGACACCCAAAAATGGACAGGCTTGCAATTTTACATTAAAAACACTAATTTTCATCTATTAATTAATGGTTTTTTAATCATTAATTAATTATCTATTTTCCTCTAAATTCATTCCCCAAATCATCTAATCAAATTCTCAAAATTAATTAAAATTAGTTTTATTTAATTAATTAACCTTAATTGATTAATTACCATTAATTAATTAATTCAATTCAATTTCCTATAGTTTAAATTCAAATATTTAAACTTACTAATTAAATTCTTCCAATTAAATTAATTTAATTTCATTCAATAAGGCAATTCTAAATCAAAAAGAATTCAACTATCTCACATTTTGAAAACTTTAATTAAATAAATGAATTAAATATTCATTTATCTTCAAAGAGATAACTCCAATCAGATCACATGGGTTACCCCACCCATCTCTCTATACCACATGGGTAACTTCACCCACCTCTCCAGTCCACATGGGTTACCCCACCCATCTCTCCAGTCCACATGGGTAACTTCACCCACCTCTCCAGTCCACATGGGTAACTTCACCCACCTCTTCAGTTCAAAAAGATAATTCACAATTAGCTCGTCAGTCAACCAAACTCTGTCTCCTCTTTAAAAATTGAAGACATGGAGTTTACTGATGGCTTCTCTAGTTCCCTTTGATCTCAACCGTTCATCTCCCTATCTCTGGGATTGATCTCAACCATTCATTTCATCCCCAATTCCTATATAATAAACCCTTCATAACCATTTGA
>MU228480.1:277750-323316 GCA_018584345.1 Thuja plicata
TGAATTTTTTGAATTTTTTGAACATTTTTCACCTCGAAATTTGAGCCGTACAACCTGGGAGAGAGAAAAATTTTCCCAGAGGCTACTGTGGCCAAAAATGACAAAATTTATATGAAAATTAACTCTCTCGGGCCTTCTGAGTGCGATGGTGGTGTCCGTTTTAGCTCAAAGTGCTCTAGAAAAAAGTGTCTCTTCCAGAATGAAGAAGAAACCCCAGAAAAGTTAAGGTTTTTGCCCTTGAATCACTGCTTCACAAACCCCAGACCAGGCAACAGCAGTGTGGCTCTGATACCATGTAGGATTTGAAAAATACAAATCCACAGAGTGCCAAGAATACCTGCATGCAAATAACCTGTTACAAGAGAGAAGCATAAGGAGGAAAAAGAAAAACTCAGAAGTTACTCAAAATGTGAGAGCAAAATTATAATCTGAATTAATTAAAAAGAATTACAAGGTTCAACCTATAAAGGTGAACAAAACCCTAAAGCCTAAAAAAGCTAGGTTGCACATTAATAATTAATAAAAGAATTAATTATTAATGCACCTAAGAGAAAGCTTAAGCACTAAAGAGTAATAACTTAATTAATTAAATCAACATGATTTAATTAATAAGCAAACTAATGATTACTCTAACAATTTCAACCTCAATAGGTAGTACTTCCTTAGTGTCATAGACTAGAGCAAATGGCATGGCTCCAATTGGTGTTCTGATGCTTGTTCGGTAGGCCCAAAGTGTCAGATTTAGTTGTAAATGTCAGTCTCTACCAGACTTATTCATAGTTCGAAGTAGAATCTTGAGAATATTTTTGTTAGATGCCTCAACCTATCCATTACCTTGAGGATAATAGATTGAGGAGAAATGTTAAGTGATGTGAAACTATTCACAAAGGTCATCAATGTCTTGATTTTTAAATTATCCCCCATTGTCTGTTACAATAGATGAGGGTATCTCATATCTACAAATAATGTAGTTCAGAATGAACATAGCCACCTGTTTGCTAGTGGCTTTGATTAGCAGCATGGCCTCAACCCACTTCTTGAAATACTCAGTGGTCATAATGATGAACTTGTGTCCATTTGAAGAGTTGGGATATATTTGTCCAACCAAGTCAAAGGCCCATTGCTGAAATGGCCAATGTATAATAAAAGGTATAAGTTCTCTAGCGGGAGCATGGATAAGATTTCCATGTGTCTAGAATTTATGACATGTTTTGGAAAATTGAATAGCATCCCTTTCCATTGTAGGCCAGTAATAGCCTACTCTGAGCAGTTTTTTTGCTAGTGAAAAGTCATTTGAATGTGATCCACATACACCTTTGTGGACTTCTTTTAAGGTGTAGTCTGACTCTTCATGTTCTAAACATCTAAGAAGTGTACCATTGAGACCTTGTCTATACAAGTTATTAGTTATGAGGACATAACACGATACTATCCTAATCAAGGCTCTTTTCTCATTTCAGGATAGATCATTGGGAATAGTTTGGTCAGCTAGGTAAGCAATGATCATGGTATACTGAGATTGGTCTAGGGTAGTCAAAGCACAAATAACTTGGTATTGAGGGGTATCAAAGGCGGGATAGGATAATTATTCCACAAAAAATTCATAGCAAAATTGATGTTCCTCCAGTTGTAACATGGATGCCAAGGTAGCCATAGCATCTACAGCTTTATTCTCTGATCTTGGTATCTGCTGGAATGTGATGAAGACAAAGTACTTCTTCAGTTCATCAACCAATTTCTTGTAGGGCATCAACTTCTTATCTTTCTTTTGATACTCACCATTGACTTGATTGATAATGAGTTAGGAGTCACCATACATGTGCAACTCCATAATCTTCCACTCCATATAAAGCTTAAGACCGTTTACCGAGGCTTCATATTCAAAAATGTTGTTCATGCATGGAAACATCAATTTGTAGGATTTGGGTATCTTGTAGCCTTGAGGAGTTATGAATAGGACCCCTGCTCTAGAGCCTTACATTGCATGAAAGAACCATCAAAGTACATCTTCCATGGATACTCAGTTAGATGCATAATGTCTCATCAGGGAATTCTATCCTCAGAGGTTCATTATCGTGGAGTGGTGAATCAGCTAGTTGATCTGTGAGAACCTATCCTTTAATAGCTCTCCTTTCGATGTACTCAATGTCAAACTCACTCAGAATTAGGACCCATTTTGCTAATCGCCCTGTTAATGTTGTTCTTCTTAGAAGGTACTTCAAAGGATCTATCTTTGCAATGAGCCTTACTATATGGGACAACATGTAATGTCTCAATTTTTTTGATGCAAAGATGACTGCTAAGCATGCTTTCTCAATAATATTGCAATTGAGCTCATAGGAGACTAATGTTCTACTGATATAGTAGATTTCTCTTTCTTTCTTAGTTTCATCCTCTTGTGCTAGCATTAATCCTAGTGATGTAGTGGTAGCTAAAATGTACAGGAGTAAAGGCTTTCCAGGAATGGGTGTCATGAGAATATGAGGAGTAGCTAGGTACACATTTAATTCTTTGAAGTTAGCTTCACAGTGTTCATCCCATTTCAAGGTGACACGTTTATGTAGTAATTTGGTAAAGGGTTGCACTCTGTCAGCAAGTTGTGACATGAACCTCCTGATTGACTGGAGTCTCCCTTGCAGTGTCCTCATTTGACTAATGTTACATGGAGGAGCCATTTCCAGTATAGCTTTGACTTTTATAGGGTCTACTTCAATTCCTTTTGTTGAAATAATAAACCCTAGGAGCTTGCCTGATTAGACCCCAAAGGTACACTTCTTTGGATTGATCCTAAGTTGAAACTTCTCCATACAATCCAATATTTTTCTTAAGTCATCAATATAAGTGCTCCTTTCTTTGGATTTAGCTAAGGTGTCATCCACGTAATCCTCCATGATTTTATGCATCATGTCATGGAATATAGTGGTCATTGCTCATTGATATGTAGCCCCTGCATTCTTTAACCCAAATGGAATGACGTTCTAGCAAAAGGTGCCCCATGTGCATGTAAATGCGGTCTTCTCTTAATCCTCAAGAGAAATTTTAATTTGATTATAGCCTGAGAAACCATCCATTAATGAATACATTTGGTAGCCTGATGTGAGGTCTATGATCATATCGATATTGGGCAGTGGGAAATCATCCTTTGGACATGCCTTGTTTAAGTCTCTGAAGTCCGTACAGATCCTAATATATTTATCTGATTTGGAGACTAGAACTACATTAGAGATCCATCTTGTGTAGGCAATGACTCTGATGAATCCAGCTTTCAATAATTTCTCCATCTCTACCTTTACTAGTAATGCAACATTAGGATGCATTTTTCTAATTTTTTGTTTCATGGGTTTAACCCCAAGAGCTATAGAAAGATGGTGCATGATCAATTCAGGATCCAACCCAGGCATATCGGTATAAGACCGTGTAAATTTGATCTTCTTCTCCTTTAGGAACTTAGTGAACTGTACCTTTTCCTCTTCTGATAAAGATTGTGCTAGGTGTATAATTTTAGGATTTTCAATTGTGGCCAAGTTAACTAGTTTTGTTGGTTCTATCAGTACTGAAGACCTTTCCTAAAAGTGCTCAAGGAGGATATCAAGGATCTCATCTTTTAGCACCTCTAAGAGGTTTTCACCATCAGATGCAACTTTTCTTTTTACTATTTTAGGATCTGATACTACCACAATGTAGTTTTCACCATCAATCCCTTTTTTTCTTTTTCTTTTTCAATTTTTGACTGAGAAAAATGATATCCTCCTGTGATATGTTCTCGCTCCTTACATTGGTGGAAGAAGGGTTAGGTTCATAAGTATTGAGATAGCAAGCCAAGGTGTATCCATTGGGAAAGTTGAGGATAGGAGTAGGATCTATTTCAGTCTAATCAATTAGGTCTAGATGTATCAATGATAGGGAGTTAGGCTCTAGGAAGGAAAGCATTGCATTATCGTCAAGACTATTAACTGACATAACATGCTCTGTTAGGTTAATTTCTTTGATGTTTAAATCAATAAGAGTTAGATCATTGTTAAAAGAGTCATTTTTAGTCATATGTGGACCGAACTCTAATGACTCATCAGTGGAGTATCTTTCTTCCTCTTCTCTCCGTAAAAGGAGGTCTCTTGCTTGTTTCCTATGAATTTCTTCTAGACTTATGTAAGCACCAGTTTCTCCATCAATGATTGGGAGAAGGAATTCCTCCTCTGCTTCAAGAATATCAATATTGTTGGGAGTAGTGTCAGAATGTTTGCGAGGTGCTGAAGGAGATGAAAACATGTGAATTTGTCTATTCCAATATCCTTTATGGTGACAGATAGTTCATCCCATTCATAGTCATGAGAGTCAGTTACTTCATCATCAGATCTATTTAAATATTCTACAATATTTATCTAATGTACCCGATTAGCCACCTGTGGATCAAAGTGTGGTAGATCGAGGATATGCATGATTGTTACAAACTACCCCTAGTTAGGATGTAAATCCTATTATCAGGATGTGCTCACAGTAGCTGCTGCTATCAATGGCACCTTTGGCTCATCTTCTGTCATTTCTCCAACTTCTAAAATAGGAGGTTGTGCTAGCAAAGGCGTGTGGACATCATGTGGTACCTCAAAGTTGGGTACATAGCACTCTCCTTGATAGTCAGGATTCTCTATACCAACATAAAATAATCTTTCATAGGACCATGGTTCTAGTTCTACCTCTTCTATTTCATCACTCCCTTTTTCAGAGATTGGGTTGTCTCTTGAAGTAGGTTTGTTAGACTCGTTATTAAAACCCAGTCATGTTTTATCTCTGGTATTCCTGAATTTGATGTGCACATGTTCAATAAGTCCTCTCCCTATGTCATTTAGAGGTCCTTTTCCTTTGTATCCCATCTATTTGAGGAGGTCATATCCTTTACCATACTATTCCGGGGATATTTCAACATGTTTTACCTTAGCTTCCTTCAGTTCACCTTTGTAAAGCCAGTCCAAGACTGCCTATTCTTTTGTGTTATCTAAAGAACATGTGGATGCCTTAGCCATGCCAGTTGCTTTGTGAACTTCAAGCTCTTTAGACATAGTAGGTGTGAAAGACAAGGAGGGTCTTCCATAGGATCTTGGTGATACTAGTAATTCTGTCAGTGATAGAGTCATGTCCATTTTGTACTCTCCCATACCTATTTCTTCAAGTTTTAAAGTCTTTCCAAAACTCTTCATCACCATGTATTTGGTAGTCTCAGGAGCAATCTCATCCATAGCTTCCTTGTTATGTGGAATCATGCTACTTGCCTTGATGTTGTTGCATGTATAACTTGTGTCTGTTGGAATTGTTACCTCCACCCCATTATGTGGGAACTTGATACATTGGTGGTAAGTAGACAACATAGTTTGCATTTCGTGAATCCATGGTCTCCCCAACAAGATTTTGTAGGCCAAGGGTAGATCCAGAACCTAACATATGACATTCCTTTCAATTGGTCTGACTCTGATGGGTAAAACTATAAGACCTTTGGAGGATATTTCTTCCTCATCATAAGCTTTGATAGTTATTTTTCTTCTAGATTCAATGGTCTATTCTGAGAGACCCAGTTTCCTAATTAAAATAAGGGTGCAAATATTCAATCCTGCACCTCCATCTATCAATACGCGTCTACCACAGGATTTATGAATGAGGACCTCAATATGGAGGGGTTGATTGTGTGGATGGGTCAATGATTTATCATCCTCTTCAGAAAAAGAGAGATAATGTGGCACTGAGATGTGATTGACCATCGCTTGGAATTTTTCTATATAAATATCTTTTGGTACATTAGCAGCATGTAGAGCTTGTTCTAGGATTTCCCTATGCACTGTGGATATCTTGAGAAACTAAAAGATGGAAATTTTGGTAGATGTTCATTGAAATTGATCCACTAAGTCATACTTTGATGCAGGAATAGTAACCATGTGTTTTTTTGTAGGTTTGGGGATAGCAATGATAGGAACCTTGGACGTTGATGTTGGTTTTGAAGTGGAACTGGGTCCTTTGATTGTGACATGTGCCTGGCTTATTGTCACTGTATTTGTTTGAAAAGAGATGTCTTTAACACCTTTAATTGTGATCAAATTAATGGATTCATTTTTAATGTCAAGCATATTGATCACATTGTCATTATTGGAGTAGGTGTAGTTGACTTTGTTACCTTTTCCCTTAGATGCTTCCCCTTTCTCGTAATTAGGGAAGGGTTTGTTAAATGACGTATGGTCTTCATTGGTAGTGTGTACATATACTTTGATCTTTCCTCCCTCAATGAGGTCTTGAATAACATGCTTAAGCTTTAGATAATTGTTAGTTTTGTGTCCCTTATTCTTGTGAAAGACGTAGTAGGAATTGTCATCCCACCACTTTGGTTTAATAGCTAGTTCCCATGGTTTTGAATCAGGAATTGTGAGAAGCTTTTTATCCAATAGAGTCTTCAAAATAGTCTCAAGAGATTCTCCCAAAGGAGTGAATGTTCTTTAAGGTTTTTAATTCCATGACTATCCTTTGCCATTATCATTGTTTGTTTTGGGTACAGGGGGTGTTACCTTGGCATCTTTGCTCACTTGCATACTGTTAGTCAAATTTAATGCCTCAGGTTTAGTATTAATGTTAGAGGTGTCAACTACTTTGTCATTAACAACGTTCTTATTTTGCTTCCACCATTTAGGTTTGGAGTTGGAGTTGTTGGATTTGTTTTCATTTTGAAGGGTCATCTCCGCCTTTTTTACCATAACTTCCTCGATACGGATGGCATTATTGATCATCTTATCAAAGCTTGGTGAGTCTTGCATTTGTAATGCATAGTTCAATTCAGGCACCAAGTTATTAATGAAGATTTTCATCTTCTCATATTTGGGAATGGCTCTTAAATATCGTGCCAAGATCTTCCTCCATCTTTGTAGGATGTGTTTAAATGATTCACCAGTCTTTTGTTTAGTGTTACATAGATCCGTCATAGTAACATCATGTTGTATGTTATAGGAGTAATGCTGGATAAATCATTGAATTAGCTCCTCAAAAGTCTTGACCTTAGGGTTCAGTTTTGAGAACCAATCCATGGCATTACCTCCTAGAATTCTCAAAAAGAGGCGCATGAGGGATGTAGTTTCGTGCATGTATTATATACTTAGATCACAGAATTCTCTTACATGGTCATGCAGGTCAATTTATCCCATTTACTTGTCATATTTTGGCCTTTCCACGTTGGGAGGAAATGGAACCATAGTAATACTCTTATCAAAGGGGAATGGACAAATGGAGTCCAAAGAGTATTGTGATTTAGGTTTAGATTTTTCCCGCTTGAGATTTGTAAGCTTTGTTTGCATTAAGGTGAGTTGTTTGGCGAGAATAGATATAGGAGTTGGTACCTCCTTTTCCCTTAGTGGTTCCACATCATAGTCCTTGGGTAACTTGATGCCAGTGGATGCTAGATGGAGAAAGTTTTTCTCCTTATCCTCACCAATCATCTTTTCCATTATTTTGTGGAATCTCTTACTCTGTTTGAGTTTTTTGTATTCTTCTTCAGTGATTTCATTCTCACTACCTGATTCAAATATAGGACGGTCAAATGTGGGTTCTTCGTCCTCATCGGTATCTTCGTGCTTTTATTTTTTTCCATTGTTATATTCATCAAAAGCCTCACTCCATTTGTGAGTGTCATTATCCATCACTGGAGAGTCTAGATCAAGTAGGGAACAATGAGATGTTTCTCCTTGAAAGTATGGTGATTTAGGAGGTAGTTTCAATCCTTTAGACGTGTACTTGTTGCATCTTTTGTTAACCATGAAGTTGTATCTCAACCTTCTTCAACGCTTCCCAATAATGACAGGTAGTATCTTGAATTGTTCAAGTGAGTGTGTCTAGGTGGAAGTATCATTTGAGTTTTGGTGGAAGTAAATGATTACAGCGTCAAAGGGTTAGAGTGCCCTGATAGTGAGCTGGGAATCAAGTTGTTGTAAGAAGTGGATAGACCACATGTATTGAGACTGATTGTGAGAAACCGATAGGACATGCAAGGTGGATGTCTGAAAAAGTGTTTGACACAACGACAAGGAGACCAGAAAAGACAATAGGGACAGACAAAAGAGCCAAAAGGGTATCCAAATCAACTATATTTCTTTGAGAGGCAACTATGCAAGTGCCCACTGTCAAATTTTGTCAATTTTTTTTGGAAGTGTGTGAAGTTTATTTGATCAAAGATTGCATTCTGAAATTTTGTCTTGGAAGTGCATGAAAGCATATGTAGACCAAGGTTTGAATTTTGTTATTGCTTTGAAGGTGTTATCTTTTTAATGATTTTCAGTCACATCAAGCATTGTTGCATTGTTAAGAGGGTGAAACAGACACACATCTTATCCCTATTTTCTAGGAAGAGGATGAAAATCCTTGCTCATTGACTTAGGTACACACTCAAATGCTAATCAGAATACAGCCATCACCAAGCATGCGATGGCTCCAGTCATGATGTTGTATTAGCCGACTCCAAACGCAAGTGAGGGCATGATATGACGAGTGTCTTGGGGAAATTAATTTTTTCCTTGCACAAGTATTATCACCCTTTCGGGGATGAATCAGGAATTCTTTCAGTTCAAGTGTTGTCTATGATTGGGCAATCCGTTCAAAATTTTCTCCCATGGAATTGCACAAGGAAAAATTGAGGCGTATAGCCCTCTGAGTACTCAAGTATATGTAGTCTCATAAGAAAGATTCAAGAGGCTCCACTCTACACATACCCAAGCATGTTCAAGGAATGATGTCAAAATTCCATGAATAAAACCAATTCTATCTTTCGAGGCTTTAGCCTATGAGGAAGCAATTATTTATAGTGAGTTGGAAGGGTTGGCATAAAACCTGTCCTCACTTGGGTCATTCCCGGGAGATTTTTTTCTCAACTGGTAGGCCCTCTACTATTAAATAAATGTACAAAGGATTGGTGATCTTAGGATGTCTAGATTTCTTATTCTTCGAAAGAAGAAGAGTATACTCTCCTAATCCATGGAAAATCAAAATGTTCATTCCTTCAAGCTATTTTGAGCTTGATTTAGGTTGTTCCTGTTTAAGAAAAATAGAATGCTTGAAGGTAAATTTTCTTGTTCAATTTCCCCCAATTTTTAGTGTTTTTCTTGTTCAATTACTGATCCATATTGAATTAAATGATTGAACTTGTTCATTGAGCCACAAAATTTTAATGCTTTGATTGTTCAGTTACTGATCCAAAAGACATTTAGTTTTGTTTGCCTTGTTCAATTCTCTCCAAATTCCTTTCAACTCATAAACTAATTTGTGAGTTTCTGATTTTCTTTAAAAGGAAAAGAGCATATTCCTCTAGTCATTTTAGTAGAAGATTAGAAAATGTCATTAGTTTCAAAAGCATAAAAGGAAGAGTAGAAGTCAAGATAAGGGATCAGCAATCTGTAAAACCATAAGTTAGTATCTTTTTCTTTTTCTCTCTTTTATCTCTGACAATAATCTGCAAACATAAGTTAGGTTGTTAAAATAGGATCAAAATCATGAAAATAACCACGTTAGCAAGTTAGAAATCAAATTTGTCAATGTCATAACTCTGTATTTCTGCCCCCTAGATGACAAACAATATTTCAGAGACCCAAAATGATACAACCTGAAAATGATAAAAGATTGACCCCAAATGATAATATTCACCTAGGATGATATTCCTTTTACGTGAAATGATAACACATACCAAAAACGCAAAAAAAGTTACCAGAAATGATTTTAAGGCCAAATTTTACCTTCCAAAAATGCAACGGCAGACGATATTAAAACTCGCAAAAATGATAAAAGATTTACTGGAAATGATAATTTGCTCCTGAAAATGATAAAAGAATGACCAAAAATGATAAGTTGCTCCCAGAAAAGCTAAACTGCTTGCAAATTTAGAAAATGGCAAAGGCAAGAGAGCAGAATTTTATGAAATTTTGAGCAATCTTGCACCACAGTGGGTGCCAGAGATGTGTGTGATTTTGTACCTATTAAGAGAGACACTAAACTTCAATAGATCATTGCATTAGTGAAAACAAGGGGTTAGCAAGCATAGCCATCACCAAAATTGATCTATTGCTTCCTATCTAGGAGGAGTATGAAAAATGACATAATAGCCCTTAGATTATGCATATTCCAGTGACAAATACAACCTAAGAACGGAAGATTCAAATGAAAACTAATCTAAATGATTGAAAAACATGCATATTAGCTCAATAAATGAAGATAATCACAATATAACTAAGAAATGAGCTAGAATGTAATATAAGAGTCTATATGAAAATTAGTAGAATAACAATGCTTTCAACTCTTCAAAATTATGAGCATTACAACAATACAATAAAAGACTTCCAATTTCAAGGCCATTTGAGCTCAAAATCCATTCCATTTATAGAAGAAATGAGGATAGAGAGGGGGAAAAGGGTCATTAATGGAGTTGCAATTGCCATTAATGAGGTGTAAGAGGAATTAATGCCCAAGGCATTAATGAGGCATGGTGGAAGGCATATGCCTTAAATGCAAGCATTTAAGAGGCATGGGAAGAGTGTAAGGAGTAATCTTGAGAAGGTGGACTTGAGGAAAGGAATCTTGAGATTCCTTGACTTTCTCAAGTGGGTTGAGTCCTTAATCACTCCCTAATAGAATGTGACAAGCTTAAGGGTAGCTTAGGATTAGGATTAGGGGTTAAGGCATGTGATCAAGAACATAGATAAGATAGGAGAGAGAATAAGTGGAGGAGGGATTAGCTAATTAAGAAGAATTAGCATGTGAGAAGGGGTTGGGATGAGTTTGAACTCATGGTTGGGTAGTTGAGATTGGTTAGGTTAGAGGGAATATTAATGAAATGAATAATTGTAATAACATATTCACTCAATAATAGGGATTTTAATTAATCACTTAAGCTTGTGATTACTTAGTAATAATTAATTAGGACTATAGCCAAATTGAATCAATTAGGCTAGGGGATTGATTTAGCAAGTGATGAGGTATGATTAGGATCTCATTAATTCCTTTTAGATTAATCACTTTAGCCAGGTATGATTTGAATTGATATTGATTGAATTGAATTGATTTGATTGGCTAAAGCAATTAATATAAATTAGTGATTAGATCACTTAGGAGATTAAATCTTATTCGGATGAATTATGTCAGCCGATTAAAGAGTTGTCTAGACATAATTGGGGGTATGGTCACACTTAGGGAAAATAGGGTCTATGGTCAAAGCAGACCAAATCTAGGTGGTTACAGATAATAGTTATATAATCAGACAAACATAGTTCACTCTATAGTTTTTATTACATCCTGTGAAGGACATTATACATTGTTAAAATTATCTATTTATACTTTTAGAATTAGCTCACTCCATTGTAGGGAACAAAGAGAATCCCCTGTGATTTAACATCATTAATGTGCAAGGAAATAGAAAATTATCAGAAGCAAATCCCATAAGATAGTATTTAGAGATTAAATACACTCTTTTAGAATGAAATTTCTCTTTACAAAAGATCAAAGATATAAGTAGGACATATAAAACAAGGTGAATAAAATAGTTAATTAGATATTCATGATAAACGAAAAATGCCATTAATATGAAACCCTAAGAATATTAGTGGAAAAGGTGCAGATTTTAACCCAAAATAATCGTTAAAACATGCCAACATCTAGCATAATTGTACATTAATTTCATTCATGTCATTGATATTCTTCTTCATCCATCTCATCATCAAGATCATCATCGTCGATGACATCATCACTGCCACTATCATCATCATTATTTTCGTCAGCATCATCATCATCATCATCATCATCCTCATCATCATCATGCTCAGTAGTAGTATCATCATTTTCTTCTTCTTCATATTCTTCTTCAACTAACTCTCGATCGAGATCATCACCCACTTCTTCCTCTTCCTCAATATCTTCTTCTTCCATCACATTATACTCTATCGGCCTTCCTCTTGGATCATTTCTAAAAAAAATGACCAACCTGGTTTATGTGGAACCTTTGAGTAAAATGACTTCTCACATTGGCTTGGAAGAACATAGGGCTCTTCCCCAACTAGCTCAAACAACCTTATATTAATCATTGGAAATCCACTGTCATGTTCAATAACAGTTCTATCAAGATCATTTTGATTAGGATGTAGTATGTACCATTTCACGATGAAGAGAACTAATTTGAAGGAATTAAAGTCACAGTCAAGTATATCAACCAAAATACCATAATATTTATTTTGCAATTCTCAAGGATGTAAGTCATTTCTAGATGAAATATTGGTCACCTGGACAACTGCACTTATCCCAGAATCACAAGTTCTCTTCGTGTCATCCAACTTTTTGATGTGAAATTTATAACCATTGCAAAACATAGCCTTGTGGTGTTTCACCTACAATAATGTCAAACATGTATAAATTATTGCATCCCGAGTTGAAAAACATATGGTTGATTAACAAATTTATAAGTACATAGTGATCTCTTAAACCATATGCTAAATCTATTTCCAATCTTGATTGTTTGAAATAAACAAATGTATTGCATCCCACTCTTTAGCAATTGTACAAAAGTAAATAGATGATCAATTACAAAAGATTTATTTTGAAGATTAAGAATTAATTAACTACAATAACATTTCATAATTTATTACCTTTCAATTTCCTAAATCTACCATTTCCCACCAAGTACTCCCCTTCAAATTTTTTAATGGAGTCGAGATCCCAAATGCAATCTATATGGAATTTTGCTGCAAGATTAGGAAGATATTGAGTAACATACACCATCATCTAGTGTACCATATATCCTTCAACCATAAAACCCTTGAGATGTGCTCTCTATCATACCAAACCCTTCAATAATTCCAAGTGTCTCTCAACCATCCACATTGACCTAGCATGTACAGGTCCACACAATTCAATCTCCGCAACTTGGTGTATGAGGTAGTGCTCTTGTGCATTGAAAAAGGTTGAAGGTAAACATTTTTGCATTTCACACATTAGATGAGGAGTTCTTTTCTTCCAATAATTTATATCTTCTTTATAGATTTCTTTAAATGAAAACCACCTACAAGGGATTGAAGACACAAAAATATATAAATACAAGACTTTATAATATATTACTTGTTTGATATTATTGTTTGATATATTGAACAAATATCACTACTTACCTCATGTATTTTCCAAGATCATATATCACTTGTTTGATATTATTGTTGAAGTTCTCTGGGAGCGATAAAGGTAGAAAATACTGCAACAATTGTCAACTACTCATTTCATACAATGAAAATTGAATGCAGTTACACAAATATATTGTAAATACAAAATACTGTGACTTATCTTGATGAAGATATACCAATCATGTGTTTTCATCCCTGACCCAAAATCACTCTTCTTTGATATGACATTGCTTATATTCGCAGCAAGTCCTGTAGGAAATCAAATTTTGCGCTTGACTTCTTTTATGGCATTACTTTGTTGCTCTGTTAATAACCAAGGAAGAGCACTTGCATTAATTCGGTCTCCATTGCTATTTGATTCAATGATATTTTTCATTGTATCATTGGAATCATGAATGTCACTACAAATTTTGCCAATTTTTTCTTTGTCACCCCTTCCATCCAATATTTTCCACAATGTCTATGTTACATTCTTTCCAATGGGCATAGTATCAAACAAATATACAATTTGTAGTTTTTCATAGTAGGGAAGCCTACTAAATTCTCTGGGATAACATTTTAGTCCCTTTAGAAGCTGGTCAGTGATGCCTTCATGACCTTCAAGATCATCAACCACATAATTAGCCAACAAAACACAATCGAAATATATAATTTTCAAACATCAACCGTTAAGTGGAACAATATTACCTCCAATTCTATTATATTCCAACTGCCATAGGTGAGGTGTCATTCTTCAGGGCTTTGATGTAGTCTCTTCTTTCTCATTGAAAATATATTTTTCCACACTTCGATACTTATGATTTCTGGGGAGGAAGTGCCTATACTCATCAAACACCTACTTTCTTAAAATTTTGGAATGACGAGATTTCATCTTTGGACCACACATTGGACATGAAAATTTTCCCTTTGTTTGAAGATCTACAAGATAATGATACAATTGGATTAAATATGTTAATTTTTAGAATCAAAATTATCGCATACAACTAGAATTCACCATAACATACCACAGAAATGTGTCAACCCTGGAGCATCATGAATTGTCCACACAAGCCTTGCATGGAATTGAAATTGTCTTTGTCCAATTGGTCTAGAGATTTCATACATAGTGAAACCATTCCATAACACCAAAAACTTGTCGATAAGAGGAGCAATATATACATTCATATCTTTCACTTGGTACTTACCTAGTTGAATTAACAACAACATCTAATAATTATTGTGGCCATTTCACTCCAAGACTTATAATTACATGCAGATAACTATAAAATAATTAAATACCTGGATCAATCATTTTCAACAACATGTGCTCCCTCTTTATTGACATCCATGGTGGAAGGTTATTGTTGATAACAAAAATAGGCCACATCGAGTAAACAAATCTAATCTCTCCATACGGGTTGACATTGTCTGCTGCCAGAGAAAGCCTGAGATTTTGAGGCTCTTCTTTAAAGTGTGGCCACTTTTCCTCTATGTCCATAAATGATGAACCATCTGTAGGAATTCAAATAATGTCATCTCGACTCCTACTACGTGCATGGTAATCCATAAATTGTGCCAAGCTATTGCACCTGAATAATCATTTTAGACGTGGAATAATGGGGATGTAACAAAGAACCTTGCGAGGCACCTTTTTTATCATTTGATCATCTTGATATCTACTCATATGGCATTCAGGGCATTCTATTGCATTTTCGTGTTCTTTATGATAAATAATATGATCTTCAAAACAAGCATCTATTGCTTGATACTTCATTCCAATATGTTTCATAATGGCACATAATTCTCAGTACGAGCGAGGGAGAAAATTTGATGGTGGTAACAGAAGCTCACCTATCAATCTATAGAAAAAATATAAGTCATTACAATAAACAATCTTAATGGTACATGTTTCACCTTTTATAGACTATAATGACATATATGACAAACCTTAGAATACGTGACATTGCTATGTTGGATAAAACATTCATAACCTTAAAATTCACCAACAACAATAAATCAAAGAGAAGAGTAGATTGGGAGCCTTTGTAAAGGGGCATGTTTGCCATCTCAAGTAGAGGTATATCATGGGCGATGTCAATGTCATCCTCATCATAATCATCATCATCATCAGTAGCACAAGTAGCACCAGTACCAAATATTTCAACGATCAATGTAGTCATACCATCATCTTCAAATGTATTTTTTGGCGCATGATCATCATCTTCCACGGGATCATGATGTTCAAATTCAATACTCACACCTCCATGTTCCTTAATATTCACACCCCCATGTTCCTCTGAGATGTGGTGGTCCATATCACGTACTACACTGGGGAGATTGACCTATATAAAAAATGATGATAATCAAACCCCCCTTCAATGTGATAATCAAACCTCCTTCCATGGTTCATATGTATATTAATTGTGAAAAAAATATAACAAACAAAAATTACCAATGGATGATAATCAAACCCCCCTTCAATGTGACCATTCTCCCTACAATGTTTCTTTGATGTTTTTATTTTTATTCTTCTTGTCTTTAAGTTGTTACAACTCTTGCATGGACAATAACATTTGTCATCACCTTCTCTTTGAAAGTTAGACAATAATCTAGCGATTGTCTCCCTATTTTGATCAAATTCCCTTGTATTATTCGACATGATCCTTAATGTGTATATCTGCAAAAAAAATTGGACATGTTGTACTTAATGTTTATATCTGTACATATGGTTTTGATAGAAAATGGTCAATCTATTTTCTCATAGTGAGAACTCTTTAGTTGTGACAAAAAATTTCAAACAAAAAATGACATGTTACAATAGGTTTTATAAATGATATGTTACTTTGTAAATTTAAATTTAGGTTTTATAACTGTACATATATTTTCTTCGACTCCCCCACATTGTAATCATATCGACAGGTTGATATTGAATTCTATGTCAAGATTTACAACATTAAATTGATCATAGTGGGAAGACTCAGACACAAGAAGAATATGAGCATAGCCAATTTTCAGAAGAATATGAATGAATGCAAACATACATAAGTAGATGAACATAAATAATGAAGGTACCAGACATTGCCTGAAGTAATGAAGTGTTGACTTGGTGTTCTGATCTAGTATGCTTATGTATGATCCACAACCTGCAAGGAAGGAAAAGATGGGGTTAAATCCAAAGGATCTAAGCAATGCATGGCACCCTATTATTGATCCTCATCTACAATTATCCATGTGCATAGTCATAGTTCCTTAGCAATTGATCTTCATATGGTAGCCATAACTTGAGGTAGGCATTCGAGCTTTGTCTTCTCATTAAATCAATTTCATTTTGATGGCATTTCTTGATTTAATGGCACAATATGAATGTTAATACTGGCATTGTTTACATCTTTACATTTGGAATGCTTGATGACCCGCGACCTTTGAGGGTCGTGTCTATGCAACACAATATTTGCACCTAAGTTAACAAAATATGTTGTTAACAACATGTATGTTAGCCTATTAACATATTTTGTTAACAACATATTGTGTTAACATGTGTTTACTAAGGTGCAAATATTATGTTGCATTGTTTATTAGCTCACTATTTAATACTGGCATTGTTTACATCTTTGCACATAGAATGCTTGATAACCCACGAGCTTTGAGAGCTAGGGCATCATTGATATTACATTCAAGGCATTGTGTGAAGTGTTTGATCTCTCTTTATTTGTTTTTTTGTTGATATTCACTATGTGGTACTCCCTATTTATGATCATTTCATGAGGAAATGTCTTGATAGCTCGCGGGCTGCAAGCTAGGGCATCATGCATTGTTTATGAGCTCACTGTTTGAGCACCACATGACCTTGTTATGAGCTTTGTTTGTTATATACATATACATATATACATACATATATATACATATATATGTATATACATATATATATATACATATATATATATATACATATACATATACATATATACATATATATGTATGATATTATTGTCGTCATTGCATGCTTGCTACTATTTTGCACCATATATTGTTTTATATATACACTATTTATTTCATTGAGCCCGTGACTAGCTTGGCATTTGTAATGTATTTGTTGTTATTGGATCAATGGTGCCATGCAGTTGAGGTTGTAGATGTATTGAATCGCCACTGCCATTCTATTTTGATAGCATGTAGTGTTTGATCTCTCTTTATTTGTTTTGTTGTTGATATTCACTATGTGGTACTCCCCGTTTATGATCATTTCATGAGGAAATGTCTTAATGGATCAAGGGCCGCAAGCTAGGGCATCATGCATTGTTTATGAGCTCACTATTTGAGCACCACATGACCCTTTTATGAGCTCTATTTGTTATATACATATACATATATACATACATATATGTATATACATATATACATATACATATATATGTATGATGTTATTGTTGTCATTGCATGCTTCTTGTTGTTGTGCACCATATATTGTTTTATATATACACCATTTATTTCATTGAGACCGTGACTAGCTTGGCATTTGTAATGTATTTGTTGTTATTAGATCAATGGTGCCATGTTGTTGAGGTTGTACATGCATTGAATCACCACTGCCATTCTATTTTGATAGCATGCAGTGTTTGATCTCTTTTTATTTGTTTTGTTGTTGATATTCACTATATGGTACTCCCCGTTTATGATCATTTCATGAGGAAATATCTTGATGGCTCACGAGCTGCAAGCTAGGGCAGCATTGTTTATAAGCTCACTGTTTGAGCACCATATATTGTTTTATATATACACTTTTATTTCATTGAGACCGTGACTAGCTAGTTTGGCATTTGAAATGTATTTGTTGTTATTGGATCAATGGTGTCATTATGTTGAGGTTGTAGATGCATTGAATCACCACTGCCATTCTATTTTGATAGCATGCAGTGTTTGATCTCTCTTTATTTGTTTTGTTGTTGATATTTACTATGTGGTACTCCCCGTTTATGATCATTTCATGAGGAAATGTCTTGATGGCTCATGGGCTGCAAGCTAGGGCATCATGCATTGTTTATGAGCTCACTGTTTGAGCACCACATGACCTTGTTACGAGCTCAATTTTCTATATACATATACATATATATATATATATATATATATATATATATATATATATATGATGTTATTGTTGGCATTGCATGCTTGCTGATGTTGTGCA
Organism: Thuja plicata; assembly: GCA_018584345.1. Taxonomy (NCBI): domain Eukaryota; kingdom Viridiplantae; phylum Streptophyta; class Pinopsida; order Cupressales; family Cupressaceae; genus Thuja; species Thuja plicata. Next base: position 296,081 of record MU228480.1, read on the forward strand.
CCATATATTGTTTTATAGATACACTATTTATTTCATTGAGACTATGACTAGCTTGGCATTTGTAATGTATTTGATGTTATTGGATCAATGTTTCCATGTTGTTGAGGTTGTAGATGCATTGAATAACCACTGTCATTCTATTTTGATAGAATGTAGTGTTTGATCTCTTTTTATTTGTTTTTCTGTTGATATTCACTATGTGGTACTCCTCGTTTATGATCATTTCATGAGGAAATGTCTTGATGGCTTGTGGGTTGCAAGCTAGGGCATCATGCATTGTTTATGAGCTCATTGTTTGAGCACCACATGACCCTATTATGAGCTCAGTTTTTTATATACATATACATATATACATACATGTATATACATATATATGTATATATATATATATACATATATACATATACATATACATATATATGTATGATGTTATTGTTGTCATTGTATGCTTGTTGTTGTTGTGCACCATATATTGTTTTATATATACACTATTTATTTCATTGAGACTGTGACTAGCTTGACATTTGTAATGTATTTGTTGTTATTGGATCAATGTTGCCATGTTGTTGAGGTTGTAGATGCATTGAATCACCACTGCCATTCTATTTTGATAGCATGTAGTGTTTGATCTCTCTTTATTTATTTTTCTGTTGATATTCGCTATATGGTACTCCCCGTTTATGATCATTTCATGAGGAAATGTCTTGATCGCTCATGGGTTGCAAGCTAGGACATCATGCATTGTTTATGAGTTCACTGTTTGAGCACCACATGACCCTGTTATGAGCTTTGTTTGTTATATACATACATATATATATATATATACATATATGTATATACATATACATATATATATATATACATATATACATATATATGTATGATGTTATTGTTGTCATTGCATGCTTATTGTTGTTGTGCACCATATATTGTTTTATATATATACACTATTTATTTCATTGAGACAGTGACTAGCTTGGTATTTGTAATGTATTTTCTGTTATTGGATCAATAGTGCCATGTTGTTGAGGTTGTAGATACATTGAATCACCACTATCATTCTATTTTGATAGCTATGCTAAGGAACTATGTTATAAAATTTCAAGGCATGAAATTTTATAACTGTACATATATTTTATGAGTATGAACATAAATAATATGGGTACCAGACATTGCCTAATGTGATGAATTTTTGACCAGGCTATGAATCCAGTGTGCCCCTGTGTGATCCAGAACCTGCAAAGAAAAGAGAGATGGGGGTTAGATAAAAAAGATCTAAGCAATGAATGGCATCCTAATACTACTAATCCTCATCTACAATTATGCATGTGCATAGTCAAGCCATACACTTCTAAAAGAAAAATGAGGAGTACCACATAGTGAATATCAACAGCAAAACAAATAAAGAGAGATCAAACACTTTACATAATGCCTTGAAGGTAATAGAAATGATGCCATAGCTCTCAAAGCTTGCGGGTCATCAAGTATTCCAAATGCAAAGATGTAAACGAATGCTATTATTAAATAGTGAGCTCACAAGCAATGCATGATTCCCTAGCTTGCATCCCGCGAGCCATCAAGACATTTCCTCATGAAATGATCATAAACGGGGAGTACCACATAGTGAATATCGACAACAAAATAAATAAAGAGAGATCAAACACTTCACACAATGCCTTGAAGGTAATAGCAATGATGCCCTAGCTCTCAAAGCTTGCAGGTCATCAAGCATTCCATATGCAAAGATGTAAATAATACCAATATTAAATAGTGAGCTAATAAACAATGCATGATGCCCTAGCCTGCAGCCTGTGAGCCATCAAGACATTTCCTTTTGAAATGATCATAAACGGGGAGTACCACATAGTGAATATCAACAGCAAAACAAATAAAGAGAAATAAAACACTTCACACAATGCCAGCTTGAAGGTAATAGCAATGATGCCCTAGCTCTCAAAGCTCATGGGTCCTCAAGCATTCCAAATGCAAAGATGTAAACAATTACAATATAAACATTCATATTGTGCCATTAAAGAAACAAATGCCATCAAAATGCAATTGAGTTAATGAGAAGACAAAGCTCGAATACCTACCTCAAGTCATGGCTGCCATATACCAAGATGCCAATCATCTTCCACAGTATGCCCTCTTTGCACACGATGATATGTGATCACAGTAAATTAGAAATGAGCCTTTCTTCTTCTTTTTTTTGTTTATAATCACGTGGGTGTGACAATTATGACTATACTATCGCTATTACGACAGTGTCGAGGGCACTTGGAAAAAAAAAATCACATACAAATGGCGGTGCCATTGCAAATTAGGGTCAAAATTTGACACCAAATGTTGTAGTGTTTGTATTATGACATGTTATGTTGCCATCAATGCCACACAGGGATATTTTTGAAGACAATTATTCAATTGTGTATTGTCATTGTTGTTACACATGTATATACACTTATGTAGTGATGCTACACAAATGTCCACATCTAGACTAAGCATAGTTGGTGAATGGAAAGAGTTTTTTAGTGAGGACCGAGCACAATCAAGTATTGAAGATGTTGAGTGTTGACCGAGTCACTTGGGCATTTTAGTCATGGTCAGGCATTAAAGAAACATAGTGTTGACCAAGTTGATTATTCAGTGTCAACTGACTAATAGTGGTTTACATTTTATAATTAATTGGTTATATGAGGCCATCTGAATTATGATTTGTTACTTATTTAGAAGTGTATTCAAGCTGACTTGGCAGGGCTTATCATATATATGAAAGGTCAAGTTTAGATTGAATATGAAGAGTGAAGGTGAAATCAGATGGGATTCTGATTGAGTACAGAACACTCAGAGCTGCAATAGAATATTTGATCAGAAAGGATCCAATTATAATCATAACAGTGATCTAAATCAGCAAAGATAGTTTCTTACATATACAGGTCAATTCATTGTTACTTTCTAACAATTGTAGCAGTGATCTAAAATCTCTTGATAGAGTAGACTTAACAGTCTTTTTGTAAATCCTCTAACAAGGTAGCATTTCTATGTTGAAGTGTTGAAGACCTCTAACAAGGCCACTCCTCATAGGGTGATTTAAATCCTCTAATAGGGTCACACCTAACAGTATGTTTTGTAACCTTTAACAGGGTTGGCTCCTAACAGGGCTCGCTTCAGAAGAGTGAAAAATAGTAACTAGTTACATTGGTGGTTTTTCCCATATTGGGTTTCCACATTAAATCTTAGTGTCACCTATGTATATGTTATTTGTTTCATGATTTATGTTTTTGCACTTAATCACTGAAGTATAATTGCATTGAATAATATAAAGATTACTTTGACACTCGAGTTACAGAAGAATATCTTAATTAACCAAGTAATAGTGGTATATTGTTTAAGACATCTAAGGGAAAAAGGATTTTTTTTTAAGTAACTGATTCACCCCTCCCCTCACAGTTACTTATCTCATTTCCAACAAGAGACATGGTTATGGTTCACCTGAAGAAGAAAATACTACCTAAAGAGAAATACACCAAGATCATGATGAAGAAGATTAGCTCTTTCAGAATCTTGAAGAAATGTGGCAACAATGCATATAGGATTGAGTTACCTTCCAATATTGGTCTATCCCCAATCTTGAATGTAGCTGATCTATATGCCTACAAGGGTCCTATTACTGATGTGTCTATTGCAGGTGATTAAGATCTTCAATAGGACAAGGACCTACAAGAACTACCTCAACCACCTTTGCAATAAATTGAATGCATTCTAGATAAAAGGATAAAAAATCAAACCAGGAGGTCTACATACTATGAGTATCTAGTAAAATGGAAATGCCATTCCTTGGGGGATGATACTTCGATGAATCCTGCAAACATCAAGAAATATGGATTCACATTAGAATATATCCCAACTCAAGGGACTTGAGTTCCCTTTGTCTTGGGGAGTATGGTGTAGTGTGTTAGAGTATCTATTTATCTTCACTTATTAATTAGATCATGTTGATTTAATTATTAAGTTTTCTATGTACTCTATTTTTACTTAAGCTATCTCTTAGGTGCATATAATTAATATTTCATATTAATTATATTGCGCAACCTAGCTTTTCCCTTTTAGGGTTTTGTTCACCTTTAAGGTTGAACTTTTGTAATTATTATTTCATTATTTTGGAAATACAATTTGCTCTCACTCCACTGAGATTTTCCAAACCCTATCTTTTGTCTCTTTGGTTTCCTTTCAGCAACAAGTTATTTGCATGCAGGTGTTCTTGGCAATCTGTGAAGTTGGATTTCTCAACTTCTACATGGTATCAGAGCTTCCCTGTTGTTGCCTAGTCTGAGGGTTTTTTGAAATCATGAGTCACAAGTGAAAGCCACAGCTTCTCTAGGGTTTCTTCTTCACTTTGGAGGAGGTGCTATTTTCTGGAGTTGTTTAAGCCAAAACAGACTCCACCATTGCATTTAGAGGGCCTGAGAGAGTTGAAATACATATAAAATTTGCTATTTTTGGTCACAGTGACCCCAGACAAAAAATTTTGACCTTCTAGGCCGTATGGCTCAAAAAATGAGGCAAAAATCAAAAAAAAACTTTTAAAAAAAAACATTTTTTCCTAAGGGTTTTGGCGCTGCCAGAGCGTAACCAGAGTGTGCCACCTCTGCACCACCCCAGCCCGGCCCGCACCCGGGCCCTCTACCGGCGCGCTGCTCACTGGCCACCATAGCAGCCCCCAGTGGTGCTGCACCCAGGAGCCACCCAGGAGTCGCCTGGCCTCCACCTTCACTGATGGCCTACCTCCTACCGCCCACCGGTGATGCTGCTATATGGTGGTGATGTCACCCTGACATCAGCGACCAGAAAAAAAAATTTGGCAGATTTTTCAAATTTTTCTGGCCGTTTTCCATTTTTCCGGCGATCGGGAAAAATTTTCTGGCAACAGGCACGATGGGCACCAAAAATTTTCACGAGGACAGTAATAGTCATTTGAACGTCAAATTTTTTCCCATTACTGGTTTTTCCAGTGAGCTCTTTTTCAGAGGCACGGTTGGTTTTTCGGTCGTAACTTGAGCATACGGTGTCCATTTTCAAAAAATGAAATATCACTGGAAAGGTGTTTCTGAGCTAGACATGATGATGCTGGTCTTGTTCACTAATTTAGCCATTTGTGCTCTCTTTTTTGGCATTGAAGTAGAGGCTTTTATTTCCTCCATCTCTGCATCTAGCGTCCAGGTTTTCTTCTCATTTTTTGTGCTTTTATTAATTGTTTCTTTGTTGTACGAGGGATAGAATCATACATTATGGGGGGTGCTTTTTCTTTCTATCATTTAAATTCAAAAATGACCCTTCTACTTCCATCTTTTTCTTCTCTCAATGTCGGACCCCTCTGTGGCCCGACTGACACTGCTTAATTACCACACCTAGAAAGTACACGTGACCAGGCTACTCATATCACATGGATTATGGTCATGTCTAGATGAAAACCAACCTGTCATGCAGTGTCCTTTTGAGGTTATTTAGCATAGGAATAAAATGGATGAATCCATGGGCTTGATTGCACTGAATATCTCTGACAGTCTCCTTTTTCACCTGGATGGTTTGACAACTCCTAGGGCCATTTAGGGCAAGTTTTCATATTTTTTTGGCATGGTGAATGAGTTCCAGGCACTATAGCTTGAAGCAGAGCTGGCCACTTTGACTCCTACCAGCTTTCCCACTATGGAGGACTTCTTCATGAAGTTCAAATCTCTGCGCTCAGTTTTGCAGGGATGTGGGAGAAACAAGACAGATGATGAGTGTATCATCCTGATACTCTCAAAGTTGAGAGGAAAGTATCAGATCTTTTCTTCTGCTTTCTACTCCACCATGGATGCTTTGGGTACTAGACACACTATGCCTTCATTCAATACATTCTGTGATTAGTTGACACGGGAACAGGCAAAGATCCAACAGATGGATGCTTCTGGCTCTTCTAGCCAAGCATTGGTTGCTCAGTCTTCATAGGGGAAACCAAAATAGAAAGCCAAACCAAAGAAAGATTCTGCAGGTAATGAGTATTCCTCCAAACCTGCACAAAAAACTAATTCTAAACCTCCAGCTAACCCTTCCAAGGGTAAATCTTCTTTGAAGTCTACTGAGTCTACCTCCAAGACTAAGAAGAAATCAGTTGAGACTTGTAGCTTTTGTGGAAAGGATGGACATCCTATTTCTAGGTGCTGAAAATGTTTGGAGGCTTTAGAGGAAGCCATGTAGGAGCATCACATTTTATCTCCTCAATCCACATCCTCCCCTATAGGGAAAGGTCATGCTCTTACTACATGAGCAACGACTTATGGGCCCACCGAGATTCTTGATTCCTGTGCCTCTCACCACATGACTCACACTCAGTAGTTGGTCACCTCACTTGCTCCTTGTGCTACTCCATAGATTGTTGTTCAAAACTCATCTCATCTTTTTGTTTTGGGTTCTGGTTCTATTGCATTAGCTGGGGGTTCTCTTCAGGATGTTCTTTTTGTCCCTGACATTTTGACGAACCTATTGTCTATCTATCAGATTTTCCACTCTGGATCTAGTAAGACAGTTGAGTTCTCACCACATGATGTGGTTATTCAGGACTTACATGATTTTGATATGATTGTGGCTACTAGGAGTGTTGACACTACATCCCGCCTATACAGATTTGATGGATTTGAGTCTTCTGCTGGCATAGGTTCCTATCTTATAGCACATGCAAATTCAGTCAGAAAACTTTGGCATGAGCATTTGGGCCATGTCAATTATAGATATCTTCAGTAAATGAGCACATGGGCACTTGCACTTGGGCTTCCATAGATTACTTGCACTGATGGGGTTTGTCAGGGTTGTGTTCTTAGCAAACAACATAGGGATCCTTTTCCTCACGGATGGGCTACTCATGCTTTGGCACCATTGGAGTGTTAGAATACTTTAGGGACAACTGAGAGGGGGGGTGAATCAATTGTCAGCAACTTTAAATCTTTTGTACTTATTAATCCAGACTGATATAAATTAAATGCACATTTAGATAAAACATTACACAACACATCAATTTGGTTACGGGAAAACCAAATGGTAAAAACCCCAGTGGGAATTAGTACCCACAAAGAACTATACTGTTTATAGTAATCCCTGTTAAAAGATCTTTCAACCCTATTAGGAGTTGTTTAATACAATGCAGTAGTATAGTGACCTGGTTAAGGGTCTGACCCTATTAGGATTATTTTACAATAACCCTATTATGGGTGGTGGACTCACTGTCCAAGGACTCACTGTCCAAGTGGTGAAGGCTACAACCTTCTGGATATTTGATACACACTGTATCAACAAGATGAACTGTTGCTTGACACTGCTTGTCTGATCAGTTCCTTTTGTGCACCGATGCCTTAACCTCTTGTAAAGAACTATAACAATCTTATCTGTATTCTGAAAGCTTTAACTTCAATATCTATATTATCAACATATGATAAATATAGCTCTGATGCATTAACACTCTACTCTGTTTTACTAATCTTTGGCTTTGCAACTCTTCTTCTCACAAATGACCTTCCATAAGTACATACACCAAGTATGAGATCATGGGACCTGTAAGACAACTCTCCTTAACATCCTTGTTAGCTCTACTAAATGCGCAAGTATAATTACAACCGTGAAAGTATAAACAAAATAGGCGCGTCGCTTCAATAAGTCGGCTTCACCAAATTGACCATAACTTTGCAATCTTCTCGAAACATGTTTGGTGCCTTTAGATTAATATCAACAACTCATAACTAATCATGAATATACACATGCATATCCTGATGATAGGCGCAACTCTAGAAACACATTACATACGTCGGCCTTAAACCGTTATTCCTCCAGAACTATGACCGTCAATAATAGAATTACATATCTTTACTGAAACTTCATATCTAGATCTACGTGTATGAACACAACATAATAAATATGTCAACAACATGTATCTATCCATGCAATTCTTCATGTCATCATATAGATAAGTACATACAGAAGTACTGCTATGTATTATATGTTATCATCAATGACAAACATACAATCAATCAACTGTTCAAAATCAAATCTCCAACAATCTCCCCCTTTGGCATTGATGGAAACATATGATAAAAACAACTTTTGTTCATGGTGTCTTCTTTCTTTTACAATCTTCTCAATATCCTCATCAAAGATTCATCTACACTGCTACAGTTTCATGGACTGTGTTTTATCTGTATACTCCCCTAGAGTATAAGCTCCTTGTATGTGTTCTTTTTTTTTATTCCATTCTTTATTTTTATTCCAGTACATACTCCCCCATTGACATCAATGGAAAAGGGTTCCATAAACCATTATGCATAGGTACTACTCTAGAAGTAGAGTAGTCAACCATTCATCAGTCACATAGGACTGATGTACTTGCTGCTTTCTCTAATCAGAGTTAGGAGAGCGAATTACTCCCAACTTCTCCCTTAGATACTCAAAAGTATCCTTTGCTAAAGGCTTCTTGAAAATGTCTACCAACTAATCTTTTGTGCTTACATAGTCCAATTTCACTTCCTTGTCTACAACCTTTTCTCTCAAAAAATGGTACTTGATCTCTATGGGTTTTGTCTTTGTGTGCATCATAAGGTTCTTAGACATGTTAATAGTACTAGTGTTATCATAATGAATAAAAATAGGATAGTCAACCAGAATACCAAAGTCTTTAACCATCTACTTGATCCAAACAATTATTGTACAATTCAGTGTTGCTGCAACATATTATGCTTCTGTCATTGACTGAGAAATACAATTTTTCTTCTTGATTGTCCAAGATACCAACCTTTCTCCAATAAATGTTTCTCCTACTGAAGTGCTCTTTCTCTCATCAATATAACCTTCCCAATCTGCATCAATGTACACATTAAGTTGTGTATTCTCTGATTTTGGATACCATAAACCATAGTCTATAATTCCCTTAAGATATCTGAATATCCTCTTGATTTCCATTAGGTGATTATGCTTGGGTTCAGCTGCAAATCTTCCAACAATGCCAATTGAATTAGATATGTGAGGTCTTGATTGAGTTAGATAAATAAGCTTTCCAATCATAGATTTGTACAATGTTTTATCAAATGATGTGGAGTCATCATCTTTTGAAAGTTTACTTCTTGTGATCATAGAAGTGCATACTAGCTTGAAATCCTCCATCTTGAAAGTTTTCAATATTTCCTTCACATATTTTGACTGATTAATGAATATCCCTTTATCTGTCTGTTTTACATTAAGTCCTAAAAAGTATTTTATAGGACCAATCATGCTCATTTCAAATTAATTATGCATTTCTTTTGCAAATGTAGTACTAAGCTTGTCATTACCTCCAAAGCTAATGTCAACAACAAATATAGAAACTAATAGTAATCCATCAGGTGTCTCTCTTGTGAACAAGTTGCAATCTGTTGCTCCTTTCTTGAATCCAATCTTGGTGAGATGACCATCTAGTCTCTCATACCAAGCTCTTGGGGCCTGTTTAAGTCCATAGAGTGCTTTCTTCAGTCTACATACCATGTCTAGTCTATCTGAAAGGTAGAATCCTTCATGATGTTCTATGTATACTTCTTCTTTTAAGTCACCATTCAAAAAGGCTAATTTGACATCCATCTGATAAACTTTAAAGTCTTTTACTGTTGCATAAGCCAAAAACAATTTTATGGCTTCCAGTCTGCTCACAGGGGAAAATGTATCAATGTAGTCTATTCCTTCTCTCTGTGCATATCCTTTACATATTAATCTTGCTTTATTTCTTATTACTGTACCTTCTTCATTCATTTTATTTCTGAAAATCCATTTTGTTCCAATCACATTTTTATCACTTGGTCTAGGAACCAATTCCCATGTGTCATTCTTTATTATCTAATCTAGTTCTTCTTTCATTGCATTTTTCCAATCAGAATCATTACAAGCATCTTCAACACTCAAAGGTTCAATCTGTGAAAGTAAACATACTTTGTCATCTACTGTAAGATTCTTTGCTTTTGATTTGGTCAAAACACTACTGCTCTGATCTCCAATGATATCATCTTTAGAGTGGTATCTGGATGTAAACTTAGGAACCTTAGGTGTGACTACTTCCTCTATAATTTGTTGTTCTTCATTGCTTGAATTAGGGTCATTGCATGAGACATCAATGCAATCAAACATTTCTTCAATCATAGTGTCTTTACTGTTAGGTCTGGGTTCATCTTCAATCAAAGGTGCATATTCATAGTACCTCTTTTGAATCATAAACTTCTCATCAATTTTAACATGCATGCTTTCAATTATCTTCTTTAATCTCAAATTGAAACATTTATAAGATTTGATTTTTGTAGAATAACCAAGAAATATACCTTCATCACTTCTAGCATCAAATTTATCAATATTGTCATCTCTCTTGATGTAGAACTTGCTGCCAAATATTTTGAAGTATTTTACTGTGGGTACATTACCAAACCAAAGTTCATAGGGTGTCTTGTCCACACCTGGACTCAATTGTGTTCTATTGATAGTATACACTGTAGTGTTCACTGCATCTCTCTAATAGGTGTGCGCCACTTTTCCTTCAATCATCATGGTGTGCATTGTATCCAGTATAATCATGTTTCTCTTTTCTACAATTCTATTTTTTTGAGGTGTTCTAGGGGCACTTAACTACCTTTTTATTCCATTTTCTTCACAGTAGTCATAAAACTGGTTAGAGGTGAATTCTCCTCCTCTATCTAATCTTAAGAATTTCAGTTTTAGTCTAGATTCATTCTCAACCTTAGCTTTGAATATTTTGAACTTCTCAAAGGTTTATGATTTCTCTTTTAAGAATGCAACCCACATCATCCTAGAAAAATCATCAACAAACAAAATAAAGTACCTTTCACCATAATATGATCTTGTTTGAGTATGACCGCATAAATCTGTATGCACTAAGTCCAACTTGTTTTCAGCTGAGGTCTGCTTACTTCTGAAGGAACTCCTTACATGTTTACCCATAACACATTCCCTGCAAATTGTATCAACTGGTTTTGCAATGCTTGGTAGGTCTCTAACTGCCTTGACATTACTAATCTTTACTATATTATCAAAGTTGATATGACAAAGTCTCTTGTGCCATAACCAACTGTCATCCACTTTTGCAAAAAAACAACTTACATCTGAATTGAGCTAAAAAAAATTACCTTTTGTTTTAGAGCCTGATGCAATCATGTCTCCATCCTTGTTGCTAATAATGCACTTGTTGTCCTTGAACTCCAAATGATAACCTTTGTCAAGTAGTTGTCCAACACTAAGTAGATTGTGATATAATCCATCTACATATAGAACATCATCTGTCTTGTTCTTTCCATCCAAGGTGATGGATCCTCTACCTATGATGGGTTTAGGAGTGTTATCTCCAAATCTAACCATACCACCTTTATATCTGTCTAGTTGAACAAATCTATCTTTGTCACATGTCATGTCATGTGAGCATCCACTGTCAAAGATCCAATCAGTTCTGACATCTACTTTGGAAATTAAGGCTAATTCTTGATCTTCTTCTTTATCTGCAATGTCCATATCTTTAGGAAACCTTTCCATGTCTTTAAGGGCAACAAATCCAATTTCATCTTCTCCTGAATCTTCATCAGTTACACCTTCTTCAGCATGGTAACATTCCTTCCTATATTTAGGTTTGTAATCAGATATAAACTTCTTGACTCTTGTGGGACACTTAGATGCAAAGTGACCAATCTTATTGCAAGAAAAACATTTGAATGGTAACTATCCTTCATAATTTCCTTTTCCTTTCTTTTGTCTTTTAGCAATCATGGCAATTATCTCTTCTAGCTCTTCATCAGTTTCTTCATTCTCATTATGATTAGAGATGTGTGAAGATTTCTTACCGTGGATTGAAGCTTTGAAGGCTATTTCATTTTTAGGTTTAGTCTTCAATCTTGATATCTCAAATGTAGAGATTTTGCTGATCAAAGTCTCTCTCTTGAAGAATTTAGAAAATTGCATGGTCTCATCTAGAATGTTGATCTTGCTTTCATAGTCTGCTGTCAATGTAGTCATTAACTTGTCCATTATGTCTTCTTCTAAAATTTCTCCTCCATTGTTTCTGATTCTAGATACTGCTTCATTTATCCTCTAATTACAATCTCTAATGTTTTCTTTAGGTAACATTTCAAGACTATTATATTTCTTTTTCCATGTTTTTCTGCGTGCATTCTTTGCTTGGATGTCTCCTTCAAACATATCTTCCAAATACTTCCATATGGTGTAAGCTCGGTCAACTTTCTTGATCTCAAAAAATTCACTATCTGATAGGGCACTAATAAGGGCTTCTTTGGAAATTGCATTGTTTGTAATTATGTCCTTTTGTCTATTTGTAGCATCATCCTTTGCAAGGTCTTTCAGAGATGGAATTACAACCTCCTGTGTAGCAATCTCAAATATCTCAAAGCCAAGACATTGTAGATGTGTTATCATTTTGTTCTTCCAATCTAGATAGTTCTCTCCATTGAACTTAGGGCTCTCTTTTTTGAAGTATACCATCTGATCTACCTTAAGCTATTAGGATTTCTCTCCAAGGCACTTGGCTGCGATACCAATTGTTAGAATACTTCAGGGACAACTAAGAGGCGGGGGTGAATCAGTTGTCAGCAACTTTAAATCTTTTGTACTTATTAATCCAGACTGATATAAATTAAATGCACATTTAGATAACACATTACACAACACATCAATTTGGTTATGGGGAAACCAAATGGTCAAAACCCCGGTGGGAATTAGTACCCACAAAGAACTATACTATTTATAGTAATCCCTGTTAAAAGATCTTTCAACCCTATTAGGAGTTGTTCAATACAATGCAATAGTATAGTGACCTAGTTAAGAGTCTGGCCCTGTTAGGAGTCTTTTACAATAACCCTATTAGGGGTGGTGGACTCACTGTCCAAGTGATGAAGGCTACAACCTTCTGGATATTTGATACACACTGTATCAACAAGATGAACTATTGCTTGACACTGCTTGCCTGATCAATTCCTTTTGTGCCCCGATGCCTTAACCTCTTGTAAAGCACTATAACAATCTTATCTTTATTCAAAAAGCTTTAACTTCAATATCTATATTATCAACATATGATAAATATAGCTCTGTTGCATTAACACTCTGCTCTGCTTTACTAATCTCTGGCTTTCGCAACTCTTCTTGTCACAAATGACCTTCTATAAGTACATACACCAAGTATGAGATCATGGGACCTGTAAGACAAATCTCCTTAACATCCTTTTTAGCTCTACTAAATGCGCAAGCATAATTACAACTGCGCAAGTATAAACTGAATAGGCACGTCGCTTCACTAAGTCAACTTCACCAAATTGACCATAACTTTGCAATCTTCTTGAAACATGTTTGGCACCTTTAGATTAATATCAACAACTCATAACTAATCATGAATATGCACATGCATATCCTGATGATAGGTGCAACTCCAGAAACACATTACATACATTGGCCTTAAACCGTTATTCCTCTAGAACTGTGACCAGCAATAACAGAATTACATATCTTTACTGAAACTTCATATCTAGGTCTGCGTGTATGAACATAGCATAATAAACATGTCAACAACATGTATCTATCCACACAAGTATTCATGTCATCATATAGATAAGTAAATACATAAGTACTGTTGTGTATTATATGTTGTCATCACTAACAAACATACAATCAATCAACTGTTCAGAATCAAATCTCCAACATGGAGTTGATTCATAGTGACCTCATGTCATTTCCTACTCCTTTTTCTGGTGCCAGATATGTGCTTACTTTCATTGATGACTTCTCCAGGTGCACATGGGTGTACTTTTTGATGTACAAGTCTAATGTCTTTGATTCATTTTGAGTCTTTAAGACATTTGTGGAGAAGCGATCCGGTCTTTCTATTCGCCAGATGCGCACAGATAATGGGGGGAGTATGTGAACCAAGCTTTTAGGGATTTTTTCTTTGAACATGGTCTTCAGCATCATTTTTTAGTTCCCTACACCCCTCAGCAAAATGGTGTGGCAGAGAGAAAGAACAAAACACTTCGGGAGATGGCTAATTGTATGATACAGTCTAGGTCCATGGATTCATCTTTTTGGGCAGAGGCAGTCAATTGTGCTAACTATATTCAGAATCGGATGCCTCACAAGGTAGTTCAACATATGACTCCTGAGGAGGCTTGGTCTCATGTCAAGCCTCATGTATCTTCATTTCAAGTTTTTGGTAGTGAAGCATGGGCATTTGTGCTTGACGCTCAGAGGAGAGCAATGGAGTGGAAGAGAAAACACCTCATTTTTGTTGGCTACTACAAGGATGTTAAGGCATACAGGTTTTTTGATCCTGATTCTAGAGAGGTCCTATTTTGACGGGATGTCTAGTTTGATGAGCGCCTTCCTACAGTAGATACCCCACTTCCAGAGTCTACTTCACTTACCACTACTCCCTCATCTCTTCCAGTTTATTTTCAAGATGATGAGGATGATGATCTTGGTGATCCCCATTTACCTCCACCACAAGATGCTCCACCGATGCCTAGATGGGCTCGTGTTACAGTTGATGCTGTAGGATCTCTGGCTGTTGACCCTTCCACTTCCCATCACACTCGGTCTCATTTTGTGGGTTCTATTCTTCTGAGTCATGTTATTTATGGTGATCCTTAGACATTTGCGATAGCGACAGGACATACTGAGTGGGATAGTGCTATGGAGGAGGAGTATTCTTCCTTGATGAAGAATCACACTTGGGATCTTTGTTCTCTTCCTAAGGGAAGAAAGTTAGTGCGAAGCAAGTGGTTGTATCATACTAAGTTTGTTGCTAATGGTTCTATTGATAAGTATAAGGCATGTCTTGTTGTGAAGGGATTTTCACAGATTGAGGGTATTGATTACACTAAGACATTTTCCCCTGTCGCCAAGATGAACTCTATTTTCCTTGTCTTATCCCTCGCAGCTTCTCAGGGATGGCCTATTTTTCAGATGGATGTGAATAATGCATTCTTGCATGATGATCTTACTAGGGATATTTACATGGAGTAGCCTTAGGGATTTGTGCAAGATTCCTCCTTGGTTTTCAGACTTTGGCATTCTTTGTATGGTCTCAAATAGGCCCCTCAGGCTTGGTATTAGAAGATGGACTCCTTTCTACTTTCTACAGGATTGACATGATGTCATTCTAATCCTACAGTCTACATTCAATGTCTTGAGGATGAGGTTTTGATCCTTGTGCTATATGTTGATGATCTTCTCATCATAGGTAGCTCATCTTCTATGATTCAGGATGTTCAGTGCGCATTGATGGAGCAGTTTGAGATGATAGACCTTGGTCTATTACACTTCTTTCTGGGTCTGCAGATTGTTTAGTCCCCTGCTGGGATCTTTGTTTACCAGAAGAAGTATGCTCTTGACATGCTTTGACGCTTTGATATGCTTGATTGCAAGCCTGCTCCCACACCTTTTCAGTTGGGTGTTACTTTGTCTACCTCTTCCACTTCACCTTCAGTGGATCCTGCATTGTATCGGCTGTTGGTTGGCATCTTGTTATACCTGACACACACTCGTCTTGATCTCTCCTTTACAGTTGGTCTAGTCTCTTGGTTCTCACATGAGCCTCATGAGAGTCATTGGCAAGTTGCCAAGAGTATTTTGAGATACATTCAGGGCACACTTATGTATGGCATTCTTTACACATCAGGGGCTCCTCACATTGTTGGCTACATTGACTCAGATTGGGTTGGTGATGTTGATGATTGGAAGTCTACTTCTAGATTTGTTTTTTATCTTGGCTCTGGTCCTATCACATGGTCATACAAGAAGCAGAATGCTCTCGCACTTTCATCTACAGAGGCTGAGTATAGAGTAGCAGTGCATGCTAGTCAGGATATTCTCTGGCTTTGATAGTTGATGACTGAGTTTGTCTTTCCTCCTGATCATCCAACTATTATGTGGTGTGATAATCAGAGTGCTATTCACATTTCTCGCAACCCAGTGGAGCATCAGCACACTAAACATATTGAGCTTCATATGCATTTCATCCATCAATAGATTTAGGATGGTGTTCTCACTTTGGAGTACATTCCCACTGACACGCAGGTTGCTGACATCTTCACCAAACCTTTTGCATCTCTACGCTATCTTCAGTTGTGTTCTATGCTTGGGGTGACGGAAGTTGTCCTTGGGGGGTCTTGTTGAGGCCTTCCTTCCTTCATGTTTTTTTCAGCATGTTTGTTTTATCTCTTTTTGGAGAGGGGTTTTTTCCACTGGTTTTTCTCCTTTATCTCCGGTTCATAGAGATTTCCTTGTATTGGGTACCTGATCAGGCCTTGTTGCCAGGACCCTCTTTTCCTGCTTTCATAGTTATGCTAGGTTAGCTTATCTCCTGAGCTTCGCTTAAGGGGGGGTGTTAGAGTATCTATTTATCTTCACTTATTAATTAGATCATGTTTATTTAATTATTAAGTTGTCTATGTACTCTATTTTCACTTAAGATGTCTCTTAGGTGCATATAATTAATATTTCATATTAATTATATTGCGCAACCTAGATTTTCCCTTTTAGGGTTTCATTCACCTTTAAGGTTGAAATTTTGTAATTATTGTTTCATTACTTTGGAAATACAATTTTGTCTCACTCCGTAGAGATTTTCCAAGCCCTAGCTTCTGTCTCTTTGGTTTCCTTTCAGCAACAGGTTATTTGCATGCAAGTGTTCTTGGCGATCTGTGAAGTTGGATTTCTCAACTTCTACACAGTGCACCCATGACTGTCTTTGGTTTTGTGTTTATGCTTTTAATAATCAGATAGATCCTAGAGATAATTCTTTTTTTTTTTGGATCATCTTATATGGTCAAGGATCTCTAAGGCACTCTTATAAGCCTTGTGATGCCTTATTCCAATAGGATCATTTGTTTGAGCTTTAAGTTTATTTAGGTGTGGTTGATGCTCTAGGTAAGTCTTAGCTTTGAGTTTAGTAGATTCATGTCATTTTGATCATGTTTTTCCAAGTTGATAGGTTAGAATCCAAATCAAGAGTCTTCAAGTGGCAAAAAAGACAAAAAAAAAAGTTGCAAAAAGACAAAAGTTGTAAAATGTTGCAAAAATGTTGCTCAGCAACTTCCAAATGTTGCTCGAGAGTTACAATATGGAAGAAAAATGGTCACAAAGGGATTTGGATCAATATGACTTCACTTTTGAAGTGGATTTAAGTTGTTACTTCAAACCCAAGAGGTTAGAAGTTCTTTTTTGGTGTTCTGATGCAAGATGAATGGAAGATGAAGAGTTTTTCTGAGATTTATTGACTGGTACGGTTGTGTTTGGTTTTGTCAGTGCAAAATAAGTTTATGTTTTGAAGATTATTTATGTTACCTTAACATTTCAATTGGTTTGGGATTGATTAGTTTAGAGAAGAAGTGTTTTTGAGTTCATTTTCTAAAACCAGTCTAGGAAGAGGCCTATTAGAAGCCCAATTCACAAATGAAGCCCTAACTTGCATTTGAACTAGTGAAATTTCTCACCCTTCTAGAAAATATAGGTTAGGAGGATGTATTTATGGATTCCTAAATCTCATAGTGTGGCTCAAAGGGAAAGGAATTCATGTATCAAGCCATAGGCTGAATATCTCAATATATTCAGCCATGAATGAATGTGATAATATTGTTGTGTTGAAGAATTGAATTATTTGAGTGAACTGATGGTAGATTTGATTTTTTTGGAGTTTTTTGAGGTTTGAAACCCTGCACCAGTCCCATGCACCCATTTCCTAGCACTTTCTTTGATATCCAAGCCTAATTTGGCCAATTAGGTCTGTGAAATTTGTAAGAGTTAGGTGTTGCAAGAGTGGAGTTGGAATCCAAGACCTTTGGGGATCATCATAACTTCAAAAAGGGTGTCTAGATCTACCCTTAGTTTTCTTATATGTGGTCAAGAGGAAACATTATGTTCTAAAAACCACTTGGATAGACCTACAAGTAATTCTAGGACAGTTAGGGTTCGGCATATTGTAGAAGTTGGAGGATCAGTTTGACGGTTGATTCCCTGTCCTTACATCATAAGTAAGGTGTCCCAATAATTATTTGGGTTGTGTGAATCCACTGGTGAAGGTTTCTAAATTTTGACTTATAAAAGGGCTAGTGTCCCAAAATCATAATATTGTAGGATATTGGTTGGAGCATTGCTCACCTTGCAGGATTTGGAGAAGCATTAAATCACCTTTGGGTGGTAGAAGACATCATTTCCAAAAGGACCAAGGAGTCATACATTGGATAAGTTGCATTTTTAGTGTGACAAGAGAGAAAGACCCATCACTTACCTCTCTCTCTCTCTCTCTCTCTCTCTCTCTCTCTCTCTCTCTCAGACACGCACACACACCAAGGAATTGAGTTTTCTTGGTTTATTTTCAAATGTAATAAGGGACGTGTCTAACCATCCTACTACTTTGTAATGGTCCATCTTGTGTGGACAGAGATCTTATTGGTTTATTTATAAGCCATAAGTCCTTAGTTCACTGGACTATCTCTAGTATTTTTATGCAATTTTGTGTTTTTGGTTACACAAGTGTTTCAAGGGTCATGTGTACCTTATTTTGTCATTTTTAGGCATTTAGAATCATTTCCCACTTTTTGGGATGCAGCAATGTTGATGTTATTAGTTATTGTCAAAAATTGTCATTTTTCGCAAATATTGTCAATGCAACATTTCAAAAGTTGCTCGACTGTTGCAACTATGATCCCAATAGCCACAACTAGATTTGAATCAGTTGGGTTACTTAGGGAGTTTTTTTATGTTGTTTGAAGCCTCTCCAATCGAGAGATGGACAAAGGATACATTCTGGAGCAAGTTTTAAATGAAAACCCACTATTTTCTGAGCAATTCCTGAGTTGTACAATTGTGTATGGATCCCATCTTCTGATCATGTGATACTGTAACATTTTTTGATGAACTACCTTTCTTTTTCACTTGGTTTAGTTTGATTTGGTTAACATCTGCATGAGTTAGAAGGAAAACTGTGACTGCAGGTCTGATAACCACAAGAATTGGGGTCTTGTATGAAGATGTGGCCCTAACTTACAATTTCACCATTGTAAATAGATGCCACTGGAAGAAATTTAAGCTAAGGCAATGTACTATAAGATTCCAAAGGCTCAAATTCAGGGGAATTGATCTGCGGCTTAAAAATTGATGGCCTATGCTAAATATTCAGTATGTATTTAGCCAGCGAGAAGAAGAAATGCATGCAGTAGCAGACCAAGGTTGAATTGGGTCCAAGTTTTTGATTTATTATAAGTATTTGAAGACCATAGAAACCTCCCAAGTGACTTCATTTATTCTAGGTACCCATCTTTGGACCAATCCATTTGACCCTAGTCTAACGTGATCGCTTAGGCTAGTGTATTGTTGTGACAGTTTGAAGATGTAGGATTAGAATGGTTGCTTTTTTCTTTGGGGTTTGTGATTTTGGTGTTGGAAGGTTATTAAAACCATAAAAAATATTATTGGTTCCCTGATTCATTACTTGTATTCAAGGAAAAGTCCAATGTTGCAGCTTGGCAGAGAAGGAGTAAAAAGCCTGAGTTTTTGTGTTTGTAGAATTTTCAAGGTCTAATTATTTGGGGTCTAAAAATGTAGTATTAGAGGATCTTAAGAATAATACTTGTAAACCTTGGTTCCATATTCATTTCTTGTGCTGAAGTAAAGACCATTGTTGCAGACATAATAGGAATTAGGACAAAATATGAGAATTACATTTTGGAAGACTGTAGAATCCATTTGACTGTGAAAAGTGGAGTCTTAAGTGTTAGATTTGACAAACACAAATCTTCCCAAGATGACCTGCATGCACGACAGTTACAAGACAGAAGAAAAAGACAGAAGAGAGAAGCTATGGCGGCCAAAAAGCCAGAGACTGGGAATCCATGATGACAGAAAAAGCTTATATATTCAACAATGGAATTACAAATTACAATCTCCTTAATGAAATACAAAGCGGTGATTCCTTATAAAGGATACCAAAACCCTAAAGGTGAAACCCTAAATAAATATAAAGCTGCCTAAGTGAAACTTAAGCAAAGAGTATAATAGACTAATAATTAAATTATTTAATTATTAGCTATTATATAACTACTCTGACACCCCCCCTTAAGTGTAACTTAGGGAGAAAAAAAATAGCTAAACTACTGTAGAAAGCAGGAAAGATGGGTCCCGGCAACAAGGCTTGATCAGGTACCCAAAACAAGAAAGGGAAAAGATGTCCCAGAGAGAGGAACAAGAAAGAGCAAGAAGCATCTCCGAAGCATGAAGCTGAAAACTCTATCAGAAGAGACTGCTGGAACCCCCACTGAAGTGCATGACTAGGTAGAGAAGACAATGTCTGAAGAGCTGATCAATCGAACCAGGAAGTAATAGAACCAACAGGTGAACCCCCCCATAATGCTGAACTGGGAGAGGTGACATGAACACTGAACTGAAATGCAATGCCAGAAACATCTACAGAAGAAGAACCAGGAACACCAACAGTGCAACAGAAGTACAAACATAGGATAAAGGACAGTGTCATCGACACACAGCATGGGCTAAAGTCATGGAAGGTATGCTCACTTAACAAAGGTGGATGCGCCTAAAATGGCAAAAGCATCATAACCCCCCATGGCACTTTATAACAGAGTGCGAGTACTACAACCGTACAAGGTGTACAAGATCCCAAAAATGCAGAAGAAGGAACTTTATATCAGTGCATTTATAAAATAATGATGCATCAGAAGGAGCATACAAGCTTAGAAGTCAGAAAGAAGAGTAAACCAGAAGTACAGTAGAAGAGATCCCAGGACCTGTAAACCCAAGCAATCCACCAGAGTGCATAAACTGCCAAACTCAGAGGAGAGAAAACTTGGAGCAAAATCTAAAAAAAAAACACCCTACAACTGCATAGTGCACTGAACCATCTTTCCAACGATATCTTGTTTGCCAAAAATGGAGTCCAGATGAGCCAGATATGACTCCCGGAAGGCAAAAAAAGACATCAAACTTTAATAGAAAAAAACACTATCAAAATGGAAAAACTCAAAAACCCAACCTCCGTCATTGGAAAGTGCTCGGAAAGATCTTTTCGACGGTATATGGAAGTCAAAAAAAGACCCCTGGATGCTCAAGTTAGAGCGAAAACACTCCAGGAGGGTCAGAAAGACCTCAAAAACCAAAAATTAAGCCCTTGGGGCTAAAAAAAGAGCGCCCCTGGGCGCATGGCGCGTGTAGGGGGCTTAACTAGGGCCCCTGGATGCCCATATGACTGCCTATGGTGCTAAAGGGCCCACGGGAGCTTAAAGGACCCGCCGGGCGGCGGGCGGAGCGGAGCACCAGAGCGGCGCACAGAGCGGCGGGCGGGGTTGTCGGCGAGCGGAGCGACCGTAGGGGCGGTGGGCTGAGCAAGGCGGTGGAGCCATAGCGGCGAGGGCCATGGATCAGGGGCCATCGGGGCTAGCTGAGCTGAGGCAGCAGATCCGGGAGGCGGCAGAGCAGCGCAGGGCCGGTGTCGAGGGCTGGCTGGGGCTGCTGCCGGAGGCGCCCGCAGCCGGTGGCGGTGGCGCGGCGGTGGCCCAACATAATTTACACTGGTTGCGCTAATTTTAAATGCCAAAACACATAAAACATGTGTTTTTTTTGTTTTTTTATAATTTTTTCTCAAAATCCGTGCCCGCACGGCCCTTAGGAGGCCAAAAAAAATTGTCTGATGCTCCGGTGTCCAAATCGGACATATTTTATATCAATCCTGGGGTTTTTGGGCCTTTTGAACTCAACCATGAGGTCAGTTTTAGTCCAAAATGCCTCAAAAAATAGACCACCCAGAACTAATAAAAAGTGCCAGGAAAATACTGGCGAACTTCAAACCCGTGCTTGCTTCAACAAAGAACGAACAGCGAACAGCAGGAGAGCTCTGATACCATGTTAGATTTGACAAACGCAAATCTTCCCAAGATCACCTGCATGCACAACAGTTATAAGACAGAAGTAAAAGACAGAAGAGAGAAGCTATGGCGGCCAAAAAGCCAGAGACTGGGAATCCATGATGACAGAAAAAGGTTCTATATTCAATAATGGAATTACAAATTACAATCTCCTTAATGAAATACAAAGCGGTGATTCCTTATAAAGGATACCAAAACCCTAAAGGTGAAACCCTAAAGAAATATAAAGCTGCCTAAGTGAAACTTAATAAAAGAGTATAATAGACTAATAATTAAATGATTTAATTATTAGCTATTATATAACTACTCTAACATTAAGGGTCTATAGGAAGTTTATAACCCTTAGTGGAAGTCTATGATTGATGCAAGATAGTAGCCCATTGTTGTGACTTGGTAAAGGAGTGTCTCTAGGAAGTCTACAAACTTGGAGACTTGGAGGAGGATCAGTTGGAAGGAATCACCTTGTGTAGAAATAATTTAGAAAATTGTTGAAGGGAGAGGTTTAAACTAATATATTGTGGGATTAGAGGAATTGGAGAACACCATCCAATTAGACAAAGGGGGTAGGCCAACCTAAACTTCTTATTGTGTGCACTCTGAACCAAGTGGTATCAGAGTAGTAAGTCTCTGTTTGGGAAGAAAAGAGATAGACACCATGTCTGAAGGAGATGAAGGAGATAAGGAGATAAGGAGATCCCTCTGAGGATCACCAATGTTGAGTTATCAAAGATTGTGAATGAGAAGATGGTTGAAAGGAGGGAAGTTAGAGACGAAAACAGAACCATGAAGAGGGAACTAGAAAATTTGAAAGGACAAGTAAGGAGAGGAGAGAATGAAGAGTCAGAGGGAGAAGATAAGGAGGATGAGAGACATCCTAAACAAGACCTAGTACCTAAAGATCAGAGGGTTGTACTTGTAGCCCTAGAAAGAGTGGGAAAGAAAGATAAAGGGGATCTACCTATATTTCATGGCAAACTAGATCCTAATGAGTGCATGGATTGGATAGAAACTCTTGAGAGTCATTTTGAGTGTGAAGACATACTTGCCAATTAGAAAGTGAAGATAGCAAAATCAAGATTGAAATGACCATCTTTGAGTTGGTGGAACTTTCTCCAAAATGAGAGATTGAAGAAGACAAGAAACCCATTACCACATGGAAAAGGATGGTGACTGAAATCAAGAAGCAATTTATCCCTGAAGACTATGAGGTAATGCTTCATAAGAAACTACAAAATCTCAAGAAAAAAGACCTAGATGTAAGTACCTATACCCAATAATTTCATAATTTAACTCTCAAGGCAAAGATATATGAAAGTGAGAAACAAAAACTTGCAAGGTACATTAATGGTCTTAAGTATAGAATTCAAGATGAACTTGCATTGATTACCATGGATTCTGTCCAAAAATGTTTTTAGATAGCCCTCAAGATTGAAGAGTAGCAAAGGAGAAAAGGTTAACAAAACAACAGAGGAAGAGGAAATAGTTTTAGGGAAAGGGGGAGATTTAATCCAAGAGGATTCTTTCCTAGAAACCAAGGAGAAACCAGCAGTCAGAATACTGAGAACGAAAACAACAATAGAGGTACTTTTAGAGATAGAAGGTCAAACAGTAGAGGAAAATTTGGGGGAAGGGGATCCATTGTCTTCACTGGAAGATTTTTTCTTGCAATAAAGTTGGTCATCAGTCATTTAGGTGTCTAGAGAAGGCAGGGGTAAATAGTCAAGGAGATAGGAGAGTACAGTTAACTTATGATGAATATTGTCAACGTACCACTTTCTACCACACTACTACTTCTTCCAAGCATGTTGGACCTGAGAGTGGAGAGTGTCCTCAAAGAAAGTCCATCTTCAAGACCACATGCAAGATTGAGAACAAGGTATGCAAGGTAATTGTAGATTCTGGTTCCACTGAGAATTTGGCTTCAGTTGAGATGGTACATAAGCTTGGTTTGGAAAGGACCCCACACCCCACACCTTATAAGGTCTCTTGGTTAAGTAAAGAATGGTAAGCTATAATTAATGAGCAATGTTGGGTTGATTTTCAAATAGGGGAGTACAAGGATAAAGTGGTGTGTGATATTGTTGATATGGATGCTTGGCATCTCCTTCTAGGGAGACCATGGAAATATGACACAAATGCCCAAAATAATGGTAAGTCCAATGTATTCACGTTAACCAAGGATGGGGAAACTTACACGATGACACCTTTGATACAAGACCCTAAGGATAAGGTAGTGACTAATAGTGTCATGATGGTGGGAGAGAAAGAATTCCTAAAAAGTCTTAATGAGGATAAAGTACCATGTTTTTTTGTTGTAGTTAAGTCTAAGGAATGTGTACCAAGAAAGGATAAACCATGTCATAAGGCCCTAAGAAGTGTTGGTCCAAATGAGGTTGTTAATTTGTTAAATAAGTATAAAGGCATTATAACATATAGTAGTAATGAGTCCTTACCACACAAGAGGGAAATCAGTCATTGCATTGACTTAATACCTGGGGCTACACTACCTAACAATGCTGCTTATAAACTTACACCAGAACAAAATGCAGAGGTTGCTAGACAAATATAAGGACTCTTAGAGAAGGGATTCATAAGAAAGAATATCAGCCCTTGTTTTTTACTAGCAATACTTGCACCTAAAAAGGAGGGTACTTGGAGGTTGTGTACTAACTCCAGGGCTATCAACAGGATCACCATTAGATATAGGTTCCCAATGCCAAGAATGGAAGACCTTATGGATTGTTTAGGTTGGGCTACACACTATTCCAAAATTGATCTAAAAAGTGGGTATCACCAGATAAGGATTCAAGAGGGGGATGAATGGAAGTCAGAATTCAAGACTAATAAAGGGTTATTTGAGAGGGTAGTCATGCCATTTGGCTTATCTAATGCCCCAAGCACTTTTATGTGTTTGATGAATGAAGTTTTGCAACCTTTTCTTCATAAATTTTTTGTTGTTTATTTGGATGACATCCTAATTTTTAGTAACATCAGGGTAGAGCATCTACATCATATTGATTTGGTCCTTAAAAGGCTTCATGAAGAAGGTTTGAAGATTAACATTAACAAGTGTTCCTTCTTGTAGGAAGAGATAGTGTTTTTGGGATTTGTAACATCCAAGGGCAATTTGAAAATGGATCCAACAAAGGTTGAAGCTATCCTAAATTGGCCACCACCTACTTTAGAATCAGAGGTAAAAAAATTCCATGCTTTATACAATTTTTATAGAAATTTTATCAGAGATTTTAGTGGTGTTTGTGCCCCTATAGTTAATACAATCAAACGGGGAAGAAAGTGTATCTTTGTGTGGACCAAATAAGCTAGTGATTCTTTTGAAATCCTAAAGAATAAGATTTCAAAACAACCAGTCCTAGTACTCCCTAATTTTCATAAGGTTTTTGTGGTGCAATGTGATGCAATTAATAATGCTATAGGTGGTGTACTTATTCAAGATGGGAGACCAGTTGCTTTCTTTAGTGAAACAGAGAAACTAGACCATAGGCATGTTAAATGGATGGATTTTTTAGAATCATATACTTTCACTATCAAGCACAAAAAGGGTGTAACTAATAAGTGTTGGAGTAGTCCCAAGGGATAACTGAGAGGGGGGGTGAATAAGTTATCAGCTAGTTTAATTCTTTTTCTCCAATTAAGTATAGAATATCATTAAGCATATACAAATTAAGATAACACAAAATAGAACACCGCAATTTTGGTTACGGGGAAACCAAATAGGTAAAAACCCCAGTGGGAATTAGCACCCACAAAGAACTGTACTTGAGTATAATAATCCTTGTTAGAAGATCTTACAACCCTATTAGGAGTTGATCTTTACAATGTAATAAGTACAGTGACCTTGCTAAGGGTCGGACCCTGTTAGGAT
This sequence comes from Thuja plicata, assembly GCA_018584345.1. Taxonomy (NCBI): domain Eukaryota; kingdom Viridiplantae; phylum Streptophyta; class Pinopsida; order Cupressales; family Cupressaceae; genus Thuja; species Thuja plicata. The sequence goes on from MU228480.1 coordinate 321,947, forward strand.
TCTTTTACAAATAACCCTGTTAGGGGTGCTGTTAGAATAATAATCAGAAAAATTCCAAATATAAACACAAAAGAGAACACAAATGACACAGAGATTTAACGTGGTTCACCCAATCTCTGGGCTATGTCCACCAACAACGATTCCAATACTTTTATTATAATCCAGCGATTACAATCTGAAACCTGTAACTCAATACCGTTACAGGAAGCTACGAAAATCCCTCATACATTGAAATCTCAAAACCCTAAGCCCTTTTCACAAGCATATTTGACCTAACCTAATTAGGTCAAAAAATACTCTAACTAATAGAAAATCAATGGTCGACCCTTTATAATATTATTAAATCATTGTTGGCGTCGAGGGGCACTGCCCCTCGACCCCGCCCTGGGGCACTGCCCCACAGGGCCCCCGCAAGGGGCGCTGCCCCTTGACCCCACCTAGGGTGCTACCGCAGGACCCCGCAAGGGGCTCTGCCCCTTGACCCCACCTGGGGCGCTGCCCCAAGACCCCGCAAGAGGCTCAAATAGATATGTCTGGGGGGGAAACCACACCGAAAGAAATTGAGTCTGATTAGGCTCCACATACATAACAATCTCCCACTTGGATACTGATCAGACTCCATAACAATATCCTCCCACTTGGAGACTGATTGACCAAACCTGTAGCTCCCACTAGAATAAATAAACCACCCTGGACTCTGTTGTTCTCTTATTCTGTTCAGTCTAGAAGACCAACCAAAGCTGAAGAAGAATTCAGCTTCTCCCTTGTCACTGCATTTGTAAACATATCTACTGGATTATCATATGTATGTATCTTCTCCAACTTTAATTGTCCATCATCCAAAACTGACCGGATGAAATGATATCGCAATTGTATGTGCTTTGTTTTTTAGTGCAAAGTAGAATTCTTTGCAAGATGAATGGCACTCTGACTATCTAAATACAAATAATTATCTTCCTGTGGATGTCGCAATTCTTCCATGAAGAATTGAAGCCATATCATCTCCTTGGCTACCTCTGTAGTAGCAACATACTCTGCCTTTGTAGTGGATAATGCATTCACCTTTTGTAACCGAGAAATCCAACTCACTGTTGTCCCACCAAAAGTAAATACATAACCTGTAGTACTCCATCTGGTATCTATATCTCCTACCAAATCTGAGTCAACATAGCCATGAACAGTAGTAGAAGAGCCCCCAAAGTGTAAACACTTATCTGAGAATCCATTTGACTGCATTCCAATGCTCAATCCCAAGGTGACTCATATACCGGCTAACAACTCCCACTGCATGTGCAATATCTGGCCTAGTACATACCATAGCATACATTAAGCTCCCTACAGCTGAAGCATAAGGTATCTTGGACATTTTT
>MU228480.1:325642-336287 GCA_018584345.1 Thuja plicata
TATGGGGTGTAGCATGAAATGAAGCCCCTGAATCTAACACCCATGAATCATCAACATTTTCTAAAGACAAGAGCAAAGAATCCTCTTCAGATTTGTTACTTACCACATTTGCCTCCTTGTTTCCATCATGTCTATCTCCTTGATCTTTCTTTCGAGACCAACAATCTTTCTTCTTATGTCTTGGTTTTCCATAGTACCAGCAGTCACTAGGTCCTCTTGACTAAGACCTCTTTCCCTTTGACTTCCCTCATGATTTTCCACGATTTCCAGAGTTGTTTCCTTTGTCTCTTGTTCTGCCTCTGCTTTATGTGTTCAATATACTACCCGATGTGGATGCCCCTGAGCTTTTCCTATGAATTTCCTCACTCAATATAACACCAACAACATCATCAAACTTTAGGGTATTAGAACCAAAAATAGAATTACTAATAGCCATTACCAAGCCATTCTAGCTTTCTGGCAAAGAGCACAGAATCAAGAGAGCCCTAACCTCTTCATCAAAGGTAATTTTAACTCAAGTTAACTGACTTGTAACTGTATTAAACTCATTCAAATGATCATTGACTAATCCACCTTCTACCATTTTCATGTTAAATAAATGCTTCATGAGAAATACCTTGTTTGAAGCTAAAGGCTTTTCATACAACTTCGCTAGGGTTTCCATCAGATCTTTAGCTGTCGTTGCTCCAGTAATATTGAATGCCACCGATTGTGCTAGGCATAAATGAATACTCCCCAGTGCCTTCCTATCCAAAATATCCCAATCTTCCTTAGAAATTGCTGCCTCTTTCTTGGTTATTCCCTCTAATGGCCGCCATAGATCCTTCTGATAGAGATAGTCCTCCATTTGCATCTTCCATAACTGGAAGTTCTGCCCATTAAACTTATCAACCTTCAGCCTACCCTCATCTTCCATTTCTCCCACTTAACTGAGAGACTCTCCCACTAACTCGTGAGACCTGCTTCAGAGAATAGATGAAAGAATGAACAAAAAAACTCGCTCTGATACCACTTGTTAAAATAATAAGCAGAAAAATTGCAAATATAAACACAGAAGAGAACACAAATGACAGAGATTTAACGTGGTTCACCCAATCTCTGGGCTACGTCCACCAACAGCGAGTCCAATACTTTTATTATTATCCAGCGATTACAATCTGAAACCTGCAACTCAATACCATCACAAGAAGCTATGAAAATCCCTCATACATTGAAATCTCAAAACCCTAAGCCCTTTTCACAAGCATATTTGACCTAACCTAATTAGGGCAAAAAATACTCTAACTAATAGAAAATCAATGGTCGACCCTTTACAATATTATTAAATCATTGTTGGCGTCGAGGGGCACTGCCCCTCGACCCTGCCCTGGGGCGCTGCCCCACAGGGCCCCCGCAAGGGGCTCTGCCCCTTGACCCCACCTAGGGCGCTACCCCAGGACCCCGCAAGGGGCTTTGCCCCTTGACCCCGCCTGGGGCGCTACCCCAGGACCCCGCAAGAGACTCAAATAGATATGTCTGGGGGGGAAACCACACCAAAATAAACTGAGTCTGATTAGGCTCCACATACATAACAGGCGCACTGTCCAAAAGCTCACTGCTAAAATGATGAAGGATGCAACCTTCAGTAAAATAGATATACACTATATCTGATAATGAGTTGTTTGAGTAGACATGTTGTCTTGATCAGTTCCAATGTATTGTATGCACTCACTGCTTCTTCACATAGACCTTTGTCTAATGAATGAAATAGCTTTACTTTCCCAAAGCAACTAGCATTCTGCTCTATTCTTTTTCTATCTCTTTTCTTATCATTCACACTTAGCGATTACAAACTGAACTGCTATATGTATCTTCTCCAAAAGATATGATCATGTTGGTTGTAGGAATCCCTTCAATGCTTCTCTTATCGGCTAAACCAAGCACGCAACATAATCAGAATTGCACAACTCAAAATGAATAGACGCATCGCTTCACATAGTCAGCTCCACCAAAATTACCCAAACGTCATGCTTCGGATGAAACATGTTTAGCGCCGTTGGTTAATTATATTTGACTCATAACTAAACATAAATATAAACATGCATATCCCATAGAAAGGCGCAACTGAATAATCAATAAATTTACTATCGACTTTCTAAAAGTGATCCTCTAAAACTGTGGCTGGTAAACAGAGTAACATAACTCAATTGTTACTTGACATCTGAATCTGTGTGTATGCACAAGGTATAGTAGCTATGTCTAAAACATAAAAACAACCACGCAAGGCTTCCACATATCCATACTAAAAAGTGAATATAGTTCACTATTGTATACTATATGTTGTCATCAATGACAAGCATACAATCAACTATTTGCACAAAGGCAAATCTCCAACAATCTCCGCCTTTGACATTGATGGAAACATATGATTAAAAACACCATCAATCCAAAAGTCTCTTCTTTCTTTTTACAATCTTCTCAATATCCTCATCAAGGGTTCCTCTTCACTGTTGCATCTCCTTTGACTGTGTTTTTATTTTCATGACTATATACTCCCCCAGAGTATATGCTCCCCCTTACTATATACTCCCCCTTTGACATCAATGGAAAAGGATTCCAAATACAAATAAGCATAGGTACTACTCTAGAAGTAGATTAGTCCACCACTCATCAGTTACAAAGGAATGATGCATTTTCTGTGAGTTCTAATCAGACTCAGGAAAGGGAATTACTGGGCATCTTCTTCCTAAGATACTCAAAAGTATATTTTGATAGAGGTTTCATGAATATGTCTACCAACTGATCTTTGGTGCTCACATAATCCAACTTCATTTCTCCTTCTGCAACTTTTTCTCTTAGAAATTGATATTTTATTTCTATGCGTTTTGTCTTTGCATGCATCACAGGGATCTTTGACATATTAATAGTGCTAGTGTTGTCACAATGAATGAAAATAGGATAATTAATCTGAATTCCAAAGTCTTTAATCATCTATTTGATCCAAACCATTGTTGAACAATTCAGTGCGGCTACTACATACTCATCTTCAGCTATTGACTGAGAAATATAGTTTTGCTTCTTTCTTGTCCAAGTAACCAACCTGTCTCCAAGAAATACTGCTCCTCCTGAGGTACTCTTTCTATCATCAACGCAACCTTCCCAATCTGCATCTGTGTACACATGAAGTTCTACAATTTCTAAGTTTGGATACCATAAACCATAGTCTACAGTTCCCTTTAGATATCTAAATATTCTTTTTATTTCCATCAAGTGATTCTATTTAGGTTTAGCTACAAATCTACCAACAATGCCAACTGCATTAGATATATCTGGTCTAGATTGAGTGAGATATATGAGTTTTCCAATCATCATTTTTAGAAAGCTTACTTCCTATTATTATGGGAGTACTTACTAGCTTGTAATATTCCTCGGGTCTAGATGTGCCCATTTAAGCTTTTATACCAATTTGAAAAACTCAAATCTACACGGCAGTAGTAACATAAGTCAACAACATACATATATAGTTTATTGGTCAAAAGTAATCATCTTGTAGAAACTTAACAGTAAAACACAACATGAAAATTCACACAAGTTGACACCATTATTTAACGTGGAAACCCAATATGGGAAAAAACACCAATAACATGCTATCAAGTTTTCACTCTTCTGAAGTGAGCTCTATTAGGAGCCAACCCTATTAAAGGTTACAAAACACATTTCTAAATGTGACCTGGTTAAAGGATTTAATCACCCTATTAGGAGTGGCCTTGTTAGAGGACTTAGAACATTCCACCTAAATGTCACCTTGCTAAAGGATTTATACAATGACTGTTAGGTCAACCTAGTTAAAGGATTTTGACTGATACAATGGTTAGAAAGTAATCAGCAGGTGTGATCTGATACATACAACTTACTTTTCAAATCCATATTTAATATCAGCTCTTATGCTAATTCACTGAGTGGCCTCCATTCTCAATTTAATCTTTAGATATGCTTGGAAATCTGTCAAGCAATCACTCTCGCAACTCTCTGCTTCTCTTCTCAACCATCTCTGCTAGATCATGCCAATCAGTCAACTAACTATGCAATCCTCTTGCATACACTTCACACATACATGAATAACCCCTTGAGGTTATCTTATACCTCTTCATCTAGGTCAGATGAATCTTTTTCCTCTTAATCAAGATCGTAGATCTTAGGTTAGGTCAGATCCAACAGATCTTTCCATCTTTACATTTAATTTACTTCTCCAAAGAAATCACTAATTAAATCTTTGATCCATGCATTAATTATGGTTACCTGTGCATTTAAATACTGTGGACCAATCGTGATTATCCTTAATTAACTTTACATATCCCAATAAAATCAATTATGTTGGCCAGAGATCTTAAATCTCAACAATTACCAAAATATTGTTGCTTAGCCAACACAGTGTTCTTCCGCTCGGTCATCACTAACTTTTCTCAGCACAAATTATTCTCAATAAACTGTCATCAAAAGATAAACAACACATTAATTTCCCAATGTGCCAAATGATCAAGTACCCTTGTGATTTCCCATAACTCAACCACTTCACTTGGTCTTCTTGTTATCCTTGCCTTCAAATCTTCTTCAACAATCAATAGATGTGGCACTCAAACAGATAGCAATAGTCTCACCAGTTAAGGTTTGACATCAATGACAAAAAAACAATTGTTTCCATTGTATCTTTCCAACAATGGAGTCATCATTTTTAGAAATCTTGCTTCATGTTATCATGGGAGTGCTTACTAGCTTGCAATCTTCCATCTTGAATGTCTTCAATATCTCCTTTACATATTTAGCCTGATTTATGAATATACCTATGTCTGTCTGCTTTACATTTAATCCTAAAAAGTATTTTATAGGTCCAATCATGCTCATTTCAAATTCACTTTGCATCTCTTTTGCAAATTCTGCACTAAGCTTGTCATTACCTCCAAAAATAATGTCATCAACAAAGATAGCAACTAGTAATCCTTCAGGTGTCTCTCTGATGAATAAGTTGCAATCTGTTGCTCCCTTTTTTAATCCAATATTTGTTAAGAAGCCATCAAGTCTCTCATACCATGCTCGTGCGGCTTGTTTGATTCCATAGAGGGATTTCTTTAGTCTGCATACCATGTATGGTTTGTCAGAAAGTTTGAATCCTTCAGGCTGCTCTATGTAAACTTCTTCCTTCAAGTCACCATTCAAAAATGTTGACTTGACATCCATCTGATATAATTTAAATTTCTTGAGTGTTGCATAGGCTAAAAACAACTTTATAGCTTCCAGTCTGCTCACAGGGGCCAATGTATCAAAATAGTCAATTCCTTCTCTTTGCGCATATCCTTTACATACCAATCTTGCTTTATTTCTTATTACTGTACCATCTTCATTCATTTTGGTTCTGAATATCCACTTAATTCCAATCACATTCTTGTCACAAGGTCTAGGGATCAATTCCCATGTGTCATTATTCATTATTTGATCTAATTCTTCTTGCATTTGATTTTTCCAATCTAAATTGTTGCACACATCTTCAACACTTAAGGGTTCAATCTGTGAACGTAAGCATACCTCTTCATCAACGGTTGAACCTTTTGCTCTGGATCTTGTCAAGACTTTACTGCTCTGGTCTCCAATGATATCTTCTTTAGAGTGGTATTTAGATGTGTATTTTGAGATTTTAGGTGTGACACTCTCATATGTAATCTGTGATTCTTCTTGACTTGGTTCAGGGTTGTTGCATGAAACATCAATACAGTCAAACATTTCTTCAATAACTATATCCTTATTTATAGGTCTAGGTTCATCTTCAATCATAGGTGCATATTCATAATATCTCTCTTGAATCATGAACTTCTCATCAATATTCACATGTGCACTTTCAATGATTTTCTTCAACCTTAAATTGAAACATCTGCAAGCTTTGTTCTTAGTAGAGTAACCAAGAAAAATACCTTCATCACTTCTAGCATCAAATTTTCCAACACCGTCATCTCTCTTGATGTAGCACTTGCTTCCAAAGATTCTGAAGTACTTTACTGTAGGTACATTGCCAAACCAAATTTCATAAGGTGTTTTGTCTGCGCCTAGTCTTAGTTAAATTTTGTTGATAGTATAGATTGTTGTATTGATTGCATCTCTCCAATAGGTGTGCGCAAATTTTCCTTCAATAATGATAGTGCGCGTTGTGTCAATAATTATCATGTTTCTCCTTTCTACAATTCTTTTTTTTTGAGGGGTTCTGGGTGCACTTAGTTGTCTTTTGATCCCATGTTCTTCACAGTACTCAATAAACTTGTTAGAGGTGAATTCCCCTCCTCTATCAGATCTCAGACATTTTATCTTTAATCCATATTCATTTTCAACTTTAGCTTTGAATATTTTGAACTTCTCAAAAGCTTCAGATTTTTCTTTCAAGAACGCAACCCACATCATTCTAGAGAAATCATCAAAAAACAAGATAAAATAGCTTTCACCATAATATGATCTTGTTTGAGTAGGTCCACATAAGTCTGTATGTATTAGATCTAATTTGTTCTTTGTGGAGTTATGTTTGCTTCTGGATGAGGTCCTCACATGCTTACCCATCACACATTCCCTGCACATAGTATCAACTGGTCTTGTAATACTAGGAAGGTCTCTTACTGCCTTTACATTACTTATCTTCACTATGTTGTCAAAATTGATATGAAAAAGTCTTTTGTGCCACAACCAACTATCACCTACTTTTGCAACAAAAAAACTTACTTCAGAGTTAAACTGAAAAACATTACCTTTGGTCTTTGAGCCTGATGCAATCATGTCTCCTTCTTTGTTGTTAATAATGCATCTATTGTTTTTGAATTCCAATTGATATCCTTTATCTAGCAATTGTCCAACACTTAGTAAGTTATGATGCAAACCATCAACATACAGAACATCATTTGTCTTGTTCTTTCCATCTAAGGTGATAGATTCTTTGCCTATGATAGGTTTGGGAGTGTTATCTCCAAATCTGACCATGCCACCTTTGTACTTATCTAGATGTACAAATATATCTATGTAACCTATGATGTGATGTGAACACCTGATGTCTATGATCTAGTCTGTTCTGATGTCATCTTGTGAAACTAAAGCCAATTCTTGTGCTTTCTTTTCATCTTCAATTTCTATTTGATCAATATTTTTTTCATTATCTTTAATTGCGACGAATCCAATTTCATCTTCTCTTGAATCATCATCAGTTACACCATCTTTAGCATGATAGAATTCCTTAGTGTATTTGGGTTTGTAATCTGATCTATACTTCTTGACTCTTGTAGGACACTTAGATGCAAAGTGGCCAACTTTGTTGCATGAAAAACATTTGAATGGTATTTGTCCTTCATACTTTCCTTTACCTTTCCTTTCCTTCTTAGCAACCATAGAAATGATTTATTCTAGTTCTGTATCAACTTCTTCTTTCTCAATATTACTAGAGATGCTCAAGGATTTCTTACCATGGACTGAGGCTTTGAAAGTTGTTTCCATTTTAGGTTATGTCTTCAATCTTGATATCTCAAATGCTGATATTTTTTGATCAAGGTTTCTCTTTTGAAGTCTTTTGAGAATTGCATGGTTTCATCTAGGATGTTTATCTTGCTTTCATAATCTGTTGTCAATGTAGTCATCAGTTTGTCCATTATATCATCTTTTGAAATTTCTCCACCATTGTTCCTGATTTCTGAGACTGCTTCATTAATCCTCTGATTGTAAGCTCTAATGTTTTCTTCAGGTAGCATCTCTAAATTGTTGTATCTTTTCTTCCATGTCTTTTTGCACGCATTCTTGGCTTGGATGTCTCCTTCAAATATGTCTTCTAGGTATTTCCAAAATGAATATGCTTTGTCTGCCTTCTTGATCTCTAGAAAATTCACTGTCAGATAGGGCACTAATTAGGGCTTCTTTGGCAATTGCATTTTGGGTGAATACTTCCTTTTGTTTATTAGTAGAGTCTTCTTATGCAAGGTCTTTCAAGGTGAAAACATCAATTGCATGAGTAGCAATCTCATAGATCTCAAAACCAACGCACTAAAGATGTGTTATCATTTTGTTCTTCCAATCAAGATAATTCTCTCCATCAAACTTAGGACTCTCTTTCCTCAAGTACGCCATTTGATCTACCTTAAGCTATTAGGATTTCTCTCCAAGGCACTTGGGTCTGATACCAATTGATGGAATAGTCTCAAGGGATAATTGAGAGGGGGGTGAATCAGTTACTAGCTAGTTTAATTAATTTTCTCCAATTAAGTACAGAATATCATTAAGCATATACACATTAAGATAACACAAAATAGAACACCACAATTTTGGCTACAGAGAAACCAAATAGGTGAAAACCCCAGTGGGAATTAGCACCCACAAAGAACTGTACTTGAGTATAATAATCCTTGTTAGAAGATCTTACAACCCTATTAGGAGTTGATCTTTACAATGCAATAAGTATAGTGACCTAGTTAAGGGTCGAACCCTATTAGGAGTCTTTTACAAATAACCCTGTCAGGGGTGAGGACTCACTGTCCAAAAGCTCACTGCTAAAATGATGAAGGCTGCAACCTTCAGTAAAATAGATATACACTATATCTGATAATGAACTATTTGAGTAGACCTATTGTCTTGATCAGTTCCAATGTATTGTATGCACTCACTGCTTATTCACATATATCTTTGTCTGATGAATGAAATAGCTTTACTGTCCCAAAGCAACTAGCATTTTGCTCTGTTCTTTTTATGTCTCTTTTCTTATCATTCACACTTAGCGATTAAAAAATGAACTGCTATATGTATCTTCTCCAAAAGATATGATCATGTCGGCTGTAGGAATCCCTTCAATGCTTCTCTTGTCAGGTAAACTAAGCACGCAACATAATTAGAACCATGCAACTCAAAATGAATAGAGGCATCACTTCACATAGTCGGCTCCACCAAAATTACCCAAATGTCATGCTTCAGATGAAACATGATTAGCACCTTTGGTTAATTATCTTTTAATCATAACTAAACATGAATTTGAACATCCATATCCCATAGATAGGCACAACTGAATAATCAATAAAATTATTGTTGGCTTTCTGAAAGCGATCCTCTGAAACTGTGGCTGGTAAATAGAGTAACATAACTCAACTGTTAATGGACATCTGAATCTGTGTGTATGCACAAGGTATAGTAGCTATGTCTGAAACATAAAAATAACCACGCAAGGCTTCCACATATCCATACTGAAAAGTGAGTATAGTTCACTGTTGTATACTATATGTTGTCATCAATGACAAACATACAGTCAACTATTTGCACAAAGGCAAATCTCCAACAATAAGGTTGTTGATGCTTTAAGTAGGAGAACTTTAACCATTCAAAATATACAGCTGGAAAGTGTAGGGATCTCAGCCATGAAGGACTTATATGCAGATGATGATGACTTCAAGGACATTTACAAGGTTTGTGTGGACATGTCTGAAAGGTATCACACCAAATTTTTTGATTTTCTGATTCAAGATGGTTTGTTTTTCAAAGGGGGTTTACTTTGTGTTCCTAAAAGTTCTATGAGGGAGAATATTGTCAAGGAGAAGCATTGTGGCAGTCTTGTAGGACATTTTGGGGTGGATAAGACATTGGAGTTGGTTAGAAGGTTCTACTTTTGGCCAAGGTTGTAGACTGATGTTAGGAGGTTTGTGGAAACATGTTTAGTGTGTCAGAGATCTAAGGGTCATACATAAAAAGAAGGGATCTATACTCCACTTCCTATTCCATCAAAGCCTTGGGATTCCATTAGCATGGACTTTGTACTTGGACTTTCCAAGACAAAGGCTGGTCATGATAGTGTTTTTGTTTTTGTTGATAGATTCTCCAAAATGGATCATTTCATCCGATGCAGGACTACACATGATGCCTCTCATGTTGCAGGTTTTTTTTTCAAGGAGGTTGTAAGGTTGCATGGTTTACCATTGTCCATAATCTCTGATAGAGATCCTAAGTTTCTTGGTCACTTTTGGAGGACCCTATGGAAGAAGTTAGGGACTAATGTTTGTTTATCATCAACCTATGATCCTTAGTCTGATGGACAGACTAAGGTGATTAATAGATCCCTTGTAAACTTGTTAAGATGTCTAACCCAAGAACATGGCACAAGTTGGTGTTAGAGTAATAGTATATTTACCTTTATAATTAAGTCTATCTGATTTAATTATTAAAGGTCGCTATTATTCTATTTACACTTAAGCTTGTCATTTAGGTGCATAATAATTAATATGTTTATTAATTATTAATGCACAAACCTAGCTTTCTCCGGCTTTAGGGTTTCTCACCTTATATGCCGCTTTTTTGTAATTATTGTTAATTCTTTGAGAAATACATTTTACTCTCACTCCGCTGAGATTCTCAAAACCCTAGCTCTCTCTCTCTCTCTCTCACAGGTTGTTCTACAGCTTTCGGTATTTTGCTTGCAGGTGATCTTGGTTTGCTGTGGATTTGCACATTTGTGAAATCCTACATGGTATCAGAGCCTTCTTGCCACTGCCGGGGTTGAAGTTCTTGAAGCCTGGATTCGAAGACGACAGCCACAGCTTGTTTCTGGGGTTTTCTGTCACTTTGAAGGAGGCACGAGCTTCTGGAGCAGATTGAGCAGAATCTGACACCGCCA